>JARQOD010001244.1:0-104420 GCA_033576555.1 Oophaga sylvatica
CGCCACCACCAGAGCTGCCGCACCCCCGACCTTCTGTTTCTTCCCCATTATCCCGTAGAATATAAGTCCGCAAGGACAGGGTCCTCTCCCCTCTGTACCAGTCTGTCATTGTAAATTTGTTTACTGTAAACGATATCTATAACTTTGTATGTAACCCCTTCTCATGTACAGCACCATGGAATTAATGGCGCTATATAAATAAATAATAATAATAATAATTGTCAATCATGAAGATGATTTTGCTCCTGAAGGCACGTTTCTGCTTTTTATACCATGGAAGAAAGTTGTCAGTCAGAAACTCTATATACTTTGCAGAGGTCATTTTCACACCATCAGGAACCTTAAAGGGCCCTACCAGCTGTTTCCCTATGATTCCGGCCCAAAACATGACTCCTCCACCTCCTTGATTACGTCTCAGCCTTGTTGGGACATGGTGGCCATCCACCAACCATCCCCTACTCCATCCATCTGGACCATCCAGGGTTGCTCAATACTCATCAGTAAATAAGACTGTTTGAAAATTAGTCTTCATGTACAGTACAGACCAAAAGGTTGGACACACCTTCTCATTCAAAGATTCTTCTATATTTTCATGACTATGAAAATTGTAGAATCACACTGAAGGCATCAAAACTATGAATTAACACATGTGGAATTATACATTACACTTTACAAAAAAGTGTGAAACAACTGAAAATATGTCTTATATTCTAGGTTCTTCAAAGTAGCCACCTTTTGCTTTGATTACTGCTTTGCACGCAGATTAGGTGAAAGGATGGACTCTACATGCCTGGTTCCCACCGTGAAGCATGGAGGAGGTGGTGTGATGGTGTGGGGGTGCTTTGCTGGTGACACTTGGTGATTTATTCAAAATTGAAGCGGTGAGCGGTCCAGCTCACCCCAAACCATCTCGATTGGGTTCAGGTCTGGTGACTGTGGAGGCCAGGTCATCTGGCATAGCACCCCAACACTCTCCTTCTTGGTCAAATTGCCCTTACACAGCCTGGAGGTGTGTTTGGGTTCATTGCCCTGTTTAAAAAATAAATGATGGTCCAACTAAACCCAAACCAGATGGAATAGCATGCTGCTGCAAGATGCTGTGGTAGCCATGCTGTTTCAGTATGCCTTCAATTTTGAATAAATCCCCAACAGTGTCATCAGCAAAGCACCCCCACATCATCACACCACCTCCTCCATGCTTCATGGTGGGAACCAGGCATGTAGAGTCCATCCTTTCACCTTTTCTGCGTGCAAAGCAGTAATCAAAGCAAAAGGTGGCTACTTTGAAGATCCTAGAATATAAGACATATTTTCAGTTGTTTCACACTTTTTTGTAAAGTGTAATGTATAATTCCACATGTGTTAATTCATAGTTTTGATGCCTACAGTGTGATTCTACAATTTTCACAGTCATGAAAATACAGAAAAATCGTTGAATGAGAAGGTGTCCAAACTTTTGGTCTGTACTGTTTGTCTGGGCCCACTGGAAACATTTCTGCTTGTGAGCACTGTTTAGGGGTGGCCGAATCGTAGGTTTATGCACCACAGCAAGCCTTTGAAGGATCCCACACCTTGTGGTTCGAGGGACTCCAGAGGCACCAGCAGCTTCAAATATCTGTTTGCTGGTTTGTAATGGCTTTTTAGCTGCTGCTCTCTTAATCCGATGAACTTGCCTGGCAGAAACCTTCCTCATTCTGCCTTTATCAGCACAAACACATCTGTGCTCAGAATCAGCCACAAATCTCTTAACAGTACGATGATCACGCTTAAGTTTATGGGAAATGTGTAATGTTTTCATCCCTTGACCAAGGCATTGCACTATTTGATGCTTTTCAGCAGCAGAGAGATCCTTTTTCTTTCCCATTTTACTTGAAAACTCTGGCCTGCTTAATAGTGTGGAAAATCCAGTTTTCCTTTTATTGGGCTCACATGGCAAACTAATTATCACAGGTATGAGATTGATTTCAGTGATCCAAAGAACCCTGAGACACAATACCATCAATGGGTTTCATTTACAAAAAAAAAAAAAAAAAACGCTATGACACTTAAAACCAATTTGCATAATAATTTGGAACATAGTTTAGATAGAAGAAAAAACAGTAATTCATTTGTCAGCTTCTGTAAAATCATTGCAGAAGCCGACAGGATAGGATACATGTTTACTTACAGTAAACCATTGCAGAACAGTTTGATTTATATATGTCAGTTACTACTACTGTAAGTAGTATGTGTGTGTAAAATTTGGGAGCTGTAGGTATTTAATAAAAGAATGTATTCACGGAAAAAACTGGCGTGGGCTCCCATGCAATTTTCTACGCCAGAGAGGGAAAGCCAGTGACTAAGGGCAGATATTAAAAGCCTAGAAAGGGGCCATGGTTTTTGGCCCAATTGGCTAAAAAAATCTGGCCCCAGCCACGTCAGAAAAGGCGCATCAGTAAGATGCACCAATTTTGGCACTTAGCATCTCTCTTCCCACTGCCCTGTAGTGGTGGTATATGGGGTAATAAGGGGTTAATGTCACATTTGTATTGTAACGTGACATTAAGCCTGGATTAGTAGTGGATAGGTGTCAATAAGACTCCTACCCATCACTAATCCTGAAGTTTGTAAATGGTTAAATAAACACACACACATAGAATAAAGCATTTTAATGAAATGACAGACCACACATTTTTGCCATCTTTATTCTTCTGCTAATCCAAACAATGTCATCGATCTCCTGTAAAAAATAAAACTTAAAAAACCAACAATATACCCATACCTGTCCGGCGTACATTCAGTCCCACGCCGTAATCCATATCTGGGGGTAAAATAATTTACAACCGTGAGCAGTGCTAATGCGACCGCCCCACTGTAAACCACTGAGGATGGAATGAGAAGCAGCCAGTGTCACCATCAGTGACTAGAGCTGAGGTCACTGATGCTCCGCTCACGCACAGGTTGAGCTGCGGTGAACTCTGCAGCGTGGGAAAATGAACAGCCATTTTCCCACACTGCAGAGTTCATCGCGGGTCAGTCTGTAAGGCTGCGCAGCATCAGTGACGTCAGTGCTAGTCACTGATGCTGGCGCCAGCAGCTTTTCTTTCATTACTCAGTGGTTTACAGCCAGGGCGGTCGCATTAGCACCGCTCCCGGTTTTAAACTATTTAACCACCAGATATGGATTAGGGCATGGGACTGACTGAACGCCGAGGGCTTCGCTTGGATTAGCTGAATAATAAAGATGGCAAAACTGTGTGGTATTTAATTTCATTAACATACTTTATTCTGGCTGTGTGTATATTTAACCATTTCACAACTATAGGATTAGTAATGAATAGGTGTGCTCTCCACGGCGTCTCCAGACTCTGTCACATCTGTCACATGTGCTGAGTGTGAACCTGCTGCCTGCAACTTCCTTCAGCATGACCGGTTTGGCAGTGGGTCAGTAATTGTGTGGGGTGGCATTTCTTTGGAGGGCCACACACTCCATGTGCTCACCAGAGGTAGCCTGACTGCCATTAGGTACCGAGATGAGATGCTCAGACCCCTTGTGAGACCATATGCTGGTGCGGTTGGCCCTGGGTTCCTCCTAATGCATTATAATGCAGACCTCATGTGGCTGGAGTGTGTCAGCAGTTTCTGCAAGATGAAGGCATTGAAGCTTTGGACTGGCCAGCCCATTCCACAGACCTGAATCCGATTGAGCACATCTGGTACATCATGTCTCGCTCCATCCACCAACGTCATGTTGCACCACAGACTGTCCAGGAGTTGACGGATGCTTTAGTCCAGGTCTTGGAGGAGATCCCTCAGGAGAACATCCGCAACCTCATCAGGAGCATGCCCAGGCGTTGTAGAGAGGTTATATAGGCACGTGGAGGCCACATACAATACTGAGCATCATTTTGACTTGTTTCCACTTTCATTTTGGTGGTCTCTCCAAATCCAGGCTTTCATTGGTTCAAAAATTTGATTTCCATTGATGATTTTTGTCTGATCATGTTTACAGCACATTCAACTTTGTACACAACAAAGTATTCAATGAGAATATTTCATTCATTTAGATCTAGGATGTGTTATTTGAGTGTTCCCTTAATTTTTTGAGCAGTGTATATCTCAATGACATCTATCTATATCTATAATATAACGGGGGGAGCGTCACTCTGTCTGAAGCCTTTATAGACTGCGCAAGCGCGACACGCCTGCGCAGTCTGGCTCCAGACAGAGTGAGGCATCCAGAGCGGTGAGTACTCTGTATGGCGCCAGAGATCGCGGTATGAGTACTGGATGCATACCGCGATCTCCGGCGCCATACTCACATACTTACCTGACCGGGAGGAGCGTTGCCACGGCGCTTCTCTTCTCCGAGCAGGAACCAGGAGTGGCGTGATCACCATGCGACATAGCGCTATCCGGCCATTTGCTGAGACACATTACATGTCTCAGATTGGCGCGACCGGCGGTATGGGCATGCATCGTACTCCAGGGCATCTCGCCCCGGCGTCCACGACGGAGGCATGACACAGGGTTGAAGGGAGTATAAATGTTGGGGGACTGTGCATTTCAATAGCGGAGGGGGCCATGCATATCAGGACATGGGGGCTTAGGGGACCATGCACATCAGGATTGGGGGGCTGAGGGGACCATGCACATCAGGATTGGGGTGAGGGACCATGCACATCAGGATTGGGGGGTAGAGACATGCACATCAGGATTGGGGTGAGGGACCATGCACATCAGGATTGGGGGTGAGGGGACCATGCACATCAGGATTGGGGGTGAGGGGACCATGCACATCAGATTGGGGGGTGAGGGACCATGCACATCAGGATAGGGGGGCGGAGGCGGACCATCACATCAGGATTAGGGGATGAGGGGACCTGCACATCAGGATTGGGGGTGAGGGACCATGCCATCAGGATAGGGGGGTCAAGGGGACATGCACATCAGGATTGGGGGTGAGCGGACCAGCACATCAGGTTGGGGGTGAGGACCATGCACATCAGGATTGGGGTGAGGGACCATGCACATCAGATTTGGGGGTGAGGGGACCATGCACATCAGGATTGGGGGGTGAGGGGACATGCACATCAGGATTGGGGGGTGAGGTACCATGCACATCAGGATTGGGGGTGAGGGGACCATGCACATCAGGATTGGGGGGTGAGGGTCCATGCACATCAGGTTGGGGGGGTGAGGGGACCATGCACATCAGGATGGGGGGTGTAGGGGACCATGCACATAGGATGGTGGGGTGCAGGACCATGCACATCAGGTTGGGGAGTGAGGTGACCATGCACATCAGATTGGGGGTGAGGGGACCATGCACATCAGGATTGGGGGGTGAGGGACCATGCACATCAGGGTTGGGGGTTGAGGGGACCATGCACATCAGGATTGGGGGGTTAGGGGACCATGCACATCAGGATTGGGGGATTAGGGGACCATGCACATCAGGATTGGGGGTGAGGGGACCATGCACATCAGGATTGGGGGTGAGGGGACCATGCACATCAGGATTGGGGGGTGAGGGGACCATGCACATCAGGATTGGGGGGTGAGGGACCATGCACATCAGGTTGGGGGGTGAGGGGACCATGCACATCAGGATTGGGGGGTGAGGGGACCATGCACATCAGGATTGGGGGATGAGGGGACCATGCACATCAGGTTGGGGGTTGAGGGACCATGCACATCAGATGGGGGTGGGGACCATGCACATCAGGATTGGGGGATTGAGGGACCATGCACATCAGGATTGGGGGGTGAGGGGACCATGCCATCAGGATTGGGGGTGAGGGACCATGCACATCAGATTGGGGGGTAAGGGACCATGCACATCAGGTTGGGGGGTGAGAGGACCATGCACATCAGGATAGGGGGGTGAGGGGACCATGCACATCAGGATTGGGGGGTGAGGGGACCATGCACATCAGGATTGGGGGGTGAGGGACCATGCACATCAGGATTGGGGGGTAGGGGCCATGCACAATCAGGATTGGGGTGAGGGGACCTGCACATCAGGATTGGGGGGTGAGGGGACCATGCACATCAGGATTGGGGGTAGGGGCCATGCACATCAGATTGGGGTGAGGGGACCAAGCACATCAGGATTGGGGGTGAGGGACCATGCACATCAGGATTGGGGGGTTGAGGGACCATGCACATCAGGATTGGGGGGTGAGGGGACCATGCACATCAGGATTGGGGGTGAGGGGACCATGCACATCAGGATTGGGGGTGAGGGACCATGCACATCAGGATAGGGGGGTGAGGGGACCATGCACATCAGGATTGGGGGGTGAGGGACCATGCACATCAGGTTGGGGGTGAGGGACCATGCACATCAGGATTGGGGGTGAGGGGACCATGCACATCAGGATTGGGGGGTGAGGGGACCATGCACATCAGGATTGGGGGTGAGGGACCATGCACATCAGGATTGGGGGTTGAGGGGACCATGCACATCAGGATTGGGGGTGAGGGACCATGCACATCAGGATTGGGGGGTGAGGGGACCATGCACATCAGGTTGGGGGGTGAGGGGACCATGCACATCAGGATTGGGGGGTGAGGGGACCATGCACATCAGGATTGGGGGGTTGAGGGGACACATGCACATCAGGATTGGGGGGTGAGGGACCATGCACATCAGGTTGGGGTGAGGACCATGCACATTCAGGATTGGGGGTAGGGGACCATGCACATCAGGATTGGTGGATGAGGGACCATGCACATCAGGATTGGGGTGAGGGACCATGCACATCAGGATTGGGGGTGTGAGGGGACCATGCACATCAGGATTGGGGGTTATAGGGGACCATGCACATCAGGATTGGGGGAGTGAGGACCATGCACATCAGGATTGGGGGTAGGGGGACCATGCACATCAGGATTGGGGGTGAGGGACCATGCACATCAGGATTGGGGGGTGAGGGACCATGCACATCAGGATTGGGGGGTGAGGGGACCATGCACATCAGGATTGGGGGGTAGGGGACCAGCACATCAGGATTGGGATGAGGGGACATGCACATCGGATTGGGGGTGAGGGGACCATGCACATCAGGATTGGGGGTAAGGGGACCAGCACATCAGGATTGGGGATGAGGGGACCATGCACATCAGGATTGGGGGTGAGGGGACCATGCAATCAGGATTGGGGGTGAGGGGACCAGCACATCAGGATTGGGGATGAGGGGACCAAGCACATCAGGATTGGGGGTGAGGGACCATGCACATCAGGATTGGGGGGTGAGGGGACCATGCACATCAGGATTGGGGGTGAGGGGACCATGCACATCAGGATTGGGGGTGAGGGACCATGCACATCAGGATTGGGGTGGGCATGAATGATGGGTGGACCATGCACATCAGGATTGGGGGGTGAGGGACCATGCACATCAGGATTGGGGGTGAGGGACCATGCACATCAGGATTGGGGGTGTAGGGGACCATGCACATCAGGATAGGGGGGTGAGGGGACCATGCACATCAGGATTGGGGGTGAGGGACCATGCACATCAGGGTTGGGGGTTGAGGGGACCATGCACATCAGGATTGGGGGGTGAGGGGACCATGCACATCAGGATTGGGGGGTGAGGGGACCATGCACATCAGGTTGGGGGTGAGGGGACCATGCACATCAGGATTGGGGGTTTGAGGGACCATGCACATCAGGATTGGGGGATTAGGGGACCTGCACATCAGATGGGGGTAGGGGACTGAATCGATTGGGGTGAGGGACCATGCACATCAGGATTGGGGGGTGAGGGGACCATGCACATCAGGTAGGGGGGTGAGGGACCATGCACATCAGGATTGGGGGGTGAAGGGACCATGCACATCAGGATTGGGGGGTGAGGGGACCATGCACATCAGGATTGGGGGGTGAGGGGACCATGCACATCAGGATTGGGGGGTAGGGGACCATGCACATCAGGATTGGGGTGAAGGGGACCACGCACATCAGGATTGGGGGGTGAGGGACCATGCAATCAGGATTGGGGGTGAGGGGACCATGCACATCAGGATTGGGGTGAGGGACCATGCACATCAGGATTGGGGGTGAGGGGACCATGCACATCAGGATTGGGGGTGAGGGACCATGCACATCAGGATTGGGGGGTGAGGGGACCATGCACATCAGGATTGGGGGTGAGGGGACCAATGCACATCAGGATTGGGGGGTTGAGGGGACCATGCACATCAGGTTGGGGGTTGAGGGGACAATGCACATCAGGATTGGGGGGTGAGGGGACCATGCACATCAGGATTGGGGGGTGAGGGGACCATGCACATCAGGATTGGGGGTGAGGGGACATGCACATCAGGATTGGGGGGGTGAGGCCATGCACATCAGGATTGGGGGTTGAGGGACCATGCACATCAGGATTGGGGGGTTGAGGGGTGGGACATACATCAGGTTGGGGTAGGGGACCATGCACATCAGGATTGGGGGTTAGGGGACCATGCACATCAGGATTGGGGGATGAAGGGACCATGCACATCAGGATTGGGGGGTGAGGGGACCATGCACATCAGGATTGGGGGTTAAGAGGACCATGCACATCCAGGGTTGGGGGTTGAAAGGGACCATGCACATCAGGATTGGGGGTGAGGGGACCACGCACATCAGGATTGGGGTGAGGGGACCATGCACATCAGGATTGGGGGGTGAGGGGACCATGCAATCAGGTTGGGGGGTAAAGTGCCACGCACATCAGGATTGGGGTGAGGGGACCATGCACATTATATTGGGGGGTGAGAAGGACCATGCACATCAGGATTGGGGGGGTGAGGGGACCATGCACATCAGGATTGGGGGTAGGGGACCACGCACATCAGGATTGGGAATGAGGGGACCATGCACATCAGGATTGGGGGGTGAGGGGACCATGCATATCAGGATTGGGGGGGTAAGTTGGCCACGCACATCAGGATTGGGGATGAGGGGACCATGCACATCATTATTGGGGGGTGAGAAGACCATGCACATCAGGATTGGGGGGGTGAGGGGACCATGCACATCAGGATTGGGGGGTGAGTGTACCATGCACATCAGGATTGGGGGGTGAGCGGACCATGCACATCAGGATTGGGGGGTGAGCGGACCATGCACATCAGGATTGGCCGATGAGGGGACCATTCATACCAAGATTGGGGGGTGAGGGGACCATTCATACCAGAATTGGGGGTCAGGGGACCATGCATTTCAGGATTGGGTGGGAGGTGACCATGCATACCAGGATTGGTGGGTGAGGGGACCGTGCATACCGGGATTGGGGTATGAGGGGACCATGCATATCAGGATTGGGAGGGGTGAGGGGGCCATGCACATCAGGATTGGGGATGAGGGGACCATGCACATCAGGATTGGGGATGACAGGACCATGCACATCAGGATTGGGGGTGAGCGGACCATGCACATCAGGGTTGGGGGGTGAGAGGACCATGCACATCAGGGTTGGGGGATGAGGGGACCATGCACATCAGGATTGGGGGGTGAGGGGACCATGCACATCAGGATTGGGGGGTGAGGGGACCATGCACATCAGGATTGGAGGGTGAGCGGACCATGCACATCAGGATTGGGCGATGAGGGGACCATTCATACCAGGATTGGGGGGTGAGGGGACCATTCATACCAGGATTGGGGGTGAGGGACCATTCATACCAGAATTGGGGGTGACGGGACCATTCATACCAGGAATTGGGGTGTGGACATGCTAGTGGCAGGAGGTGACCTTGCATACCAGGATGAGGAATGGGGTGCCATGCATAGTAGATTTGGGTGGGGGTGAGGGGACCATACATAACAGGATAGGGATGAGGGGTGCCATGCATACCAGAATAGGAGGGGGGAAGCACATACCAGAATGGGAGACCATGTACCTATAAAAATGCTTGCCACCCGGCGTAGAACGAGTTCATCACTAGTCTGTATATAAGATGGTTTTATTAGTTATTAAATTAGATTGAAATTACAGAGAATTACTGTATGTAAAAGCTGATGTTAAAAATGCATTGCATACACATGTCATACGGATGCCAGGTGAGAAAAAAATGCATGACACTCACCTGTCACTCTCCGACTGTTCTGGCTAAGAATCTCAGCTACTTTTTAGATGTGAGCGAACCCTTCAACCACAGCATCTAAGGGGTTAAGTGGCAGGTGTACCTTTTGAAGTGGGATATCCTCTGTAGGCTACACCTCACTTCAGTTTATGAGAGCATGAACTTAGCTCCTGAGCCTTGGTAAGGGGTTAAAAGTTCTTCATATTACTTACAGTTGGTTCACACAGAACTATGACCATCCCACACACCAATTTCTTGAGAGAAGATGCTACTTTCTGTGCCATGTCATTTTATTGGTTTATTCGGAGAGCTTCAATTAAATTTACAAAATATTGCATCAATTGCTAATATACCTAGGTCAAGCCTTAACAGGAACATTAACAGGAATCTGTCAGAATGTTTTTGCTATCACCTCTGAGAGCTTCAACATGTACACAAAGAGGCCCTGATTCCAATGATGGAAAATGGAGCAGAGCTGAGAAATCAAACCCCACCTATACAAAGCTGTCTCTGTATATTGTCTATTGACAGTGAGCAGCCTATCACAGGAAGGGGCAAAGTGGAACCAGTACTCATAAAGTCAACTAATCACCTCAATGATAATGTCCTTGTGATAAAACCTTCAGTGCAAGTAAACAGCACAAAGTCTGAAATGTGACACATTGTTGAGTTCTGTTTTCCTTAAACCCCTACCTCATACTATACTCAGATTACAAAGCAAAAATCTACTGACAGATTCCCTTAAAGACTAACAAAAGCCTAACAAAGAATAACCAAAATTTGCATCCAGTATGTATTATAGGGTCAACATGACAGAATAAGGCAAGTTCTAAAATTATATCAAGTTATTCATAAAGCTCAGACAATTAGGACCACATTAGGCCTCTTTCACACATCTGTGTCTCAGGTACTTGTGGTGACAGTTTTCACATGTACCAGAGACACGTACTCATGTAGACCCATTCAAATGAATAGGTCTGTGCACAAGAAGAACACACAATCATGTCCTCCGTGTGACACGGACAGCGTCTACAGTAAGCGCTCTTCCCAGGCGGCAGGTGCTATAGATGGCTCTCATTCTCCCCTGCTCTGCCGCCGGGGGATTTCCTCCAGGAATTCCCGTCTCAGAGCTCAGCAAGTCCGCGCCCTACTCTGCCCCCAGTCTGCGGGACTCCATAGTCCACAGCAAAGATGGAGGAGCCCGGCTCAGAGCTCCTGCAGTTGGAGCCCCCCTGGTATCCTCCGATCTGTGCTCCTTTTTCTCATCTGGTACCAGACACCAGACCTGTCCTCCAGCCCCAGGCACCCACACTCACCGGCGTACACCCAGGTGTTTATTCAGCCCGGGTTGGCGATGCTGGCAATGGCAAAGATATCCGCAGCTAGAAACAGACAATCTGAAATGATGGTCAGTTTATCCATATCTTTCGCCGCTGGGCTCCCGGTGCCCACTCCCCTCTCAGTCGGCCGCTGGCAAAGCAGGAAAGAATGACAGCCGGCTTCCGCACCTGCCGCTGGGGAAGAGCTCTTACTGTAGAGCTTCTTTACAAGCGGCTGTCCGTGTGGTACTGATGCTGCACACGGGTGTCAAACGTTGCCAGATGTGAGATACACGTAGTACACACACGGACACTGATATCTCCGGTACCGTTTTTTTCTGGTACCGGAAATATAAGGACGTGCGAAAGACGCCTTATTTGAAAGTTTATAATTATATTTAAACAAAGTTGTTGTCCAGTACTTTTATATTGATAGATTATCTTTAGGATAGGCCATCAATATAAGACCAGTGATACCATCAGCAGCCGGATGTGCACAGCATCAACAGTGTAGTGGCTGTAGCCATGTACTGCATGTCTGTCTCTATTCACATGGATAGAGGTAAATCTCTAGTACTCCACTGGGGTCACTATACAGTTAATGGAGGTTCTGCTCTGCAACTGATCATATCCAGCCACCACCAGCACCCAGAATAGGAACAGCTGATTGGAGGGGCTGCCGGGTGCCTTATGCTATGTGCACACAGAGTTTATAAGGAGTTTTGGGAGTCGAAACTGGTTATATGCACATGGAGTCCTTTGAGTCGTTTTTGGAGAAGAAACTTTGAGAAAATTCATCAAATGCTCAATATACACTTGAATGTACTGCTCTGTTTCCTCTAAAAAAATCAGCAAAAAGATTCTGAGTTCACAAAGCTACTGAGCAGAAATCCTCCAAATCCTCGTCCAAATCTCAAAATGTGTCAAAAAAACTGGAATTTTTGCTCTAAAACTTTGCAAATACAGTACAGACCAAAAGTTTGGACACACCTTCTCATTTAAAGATTTTTCTGTACTTTCATGCCTATGAAAATTGTAAATTCACACTTGAAGGCATCAAAACTATGAATTAACACATGTGGAATTATATACTTAACAAAAAAGTGTGTAACAACTGAAATTATGTCTTATGTTCTCGGTACTACAAAGTAGCCACCTTTTGCTTTGATGACTGCTTTGCACACTCTTGGCATTCTCTTGATGAGCTTCAAGAGTTAGTCACCGGAAATGGTTTTCACTTCACAGGTGTGCCCTGTTGTGAACATTTTGGAGACGACTTCAGAGCTGAGGCTCCCTCTGGTGGTTGCTGAGGGTTTTGAACCAATGTTGAATGCCAAGAGCCCTACACCTGTAAATAAGGAGTGGTGGTCAGGTGGTAATGACTGGCCTGATATAAGTGAGCTGGACTCCCATGATCCTCGCCGGTAATCAATTGTGCTTCCTGGTCTAGGTTGGAATTCAGCTTGCTTTCCTGCTGTCTCATGCTTGCTTTTGTAACGGGTCAGGTAGGTGGAACCTCTGAGCTTTATTTATACAAGAAGGTTATACTTGTAAGAGAGCGGGTGGCGCCCAGGGAGACGGACAGGAAGTCACGGCAAGTGACGGGGCAGTCTCTGGTTATACGGGAAAGGATCACGGCAAGTGACCGGGGCAGTCTCTGGATTGACAGGCAGGTTGTCACGGCAAGTGACCGGGGCAGTCTCTGGATAGACAGGCAGGTTGTCACGGCAAGTGACCGGGGCAGTCTCTGGATTGACGGGCAGGTTGTCACGGCAAGTGACCGGGGTAGTCTCTGGATAGACAGGCAGGTTGTCACGGCAAGTGACCGGGGCAGTCTCTGGATTGACAGGCAGGATGTCACAGCAAGTAACTGGGGCAGTCTCTAGATGGACAGGTATATACGACCTGAGATGGTGAAGCCTCCCGGTAGGCTAGCAGGCAGATGGCGGATGGACACTCCCAAGTGAGCAGGCGAGAGTCTCTGGAACAGCCGGGGATCACCGCTTGTGATGTCCGAACCTCCGGGTAGGGCTGCAGTCAGATGGCAGATGATCGCTCCCAAGTGAGCAGGCAAGAGTCTCTGGAATAGCCGGGGATCACCGCTTGTGACGTCTGAACCTCCGGGTAGGGCTGCAGTCAGATGGCAGATGATCGCTCCCAAGTGAGCAGGCAAGAGTCTCTGGAATAGCCGTGGATCACCACTTGTGACGTCCGAACCTCCGGGTAGACTTGCGGACAGGTAGCATACAGCAAACGGGCAGGAAACAGGCAGTTAACTGGTAACAGGACCTGAGGGCTGAAGCAGAGTGAAACAGTGCAACAACAACATTGCTCGGGCACCTCCATTAAGGAGGAAGCCCTTAATATAGGGTGGAGTCCTCCGGCATTGGCCGGGGACTTATTTGAAAAATGCGCGCGGCTCCTTTAAGAGCGGGGAGGGCGCGGGCGCGCGCCCTAAGTCCAGCAGCAGGGAAGGAGCGCGCGGCCCCAGCAGGGCGGAAGGAGGACGCTGAGGAAGGGTAAGGGGGCGACGTCACAGTACCCCCCCTCTAGGCCCCCCTCTTTAGGCCAGAAAGAAATTTAGCTAGGATGAGAGGGGCATGGATGTTCTCCCGAGGCTCCCACGTTCTCTCCTCAGGACCAAACCCCTTCCAATCCACCAAAAAATAAGTCTTTCTTCCTACCCTTTTGGTGGCCAGAATGTTCTCTACCTCAAATTCATCGTCAGCAGACACTGGAACAGGAGGTGTACCTGTAGACTTGAAAAAAGAGTTAAGTACCACCGGTTTGAGGAGAGATACATGGAAAGAGTTAGGAATGCGCAAATTGGCCGGGAGTTTCAATTTATAGGACACCGGGTTGATCTGACTGATGATCTCAAAGGGACCGATGAACCGAGGGCCTAACTTGTAGGAAGGAATCTTGAGCCGGACATACTTGGACGAAAGCCAGACCTTATCCCCAGGACGGAATTGAGGAGGATCCAGACGTCTTTTGTCAGCATGTCTCTTCATACGCTCGGATGACTGAATGAGTGCGGATCGGGTACTCTCCCATATGGAGGAAAATTCTCTAACCAGAGATTCCGCAGCTGGATTGTCCACAGAGATGGTGACAGGAACAGGGATCCGAGGGTGCTGACCGAAGACTACAAAAAACGGAGACTTGGAGGAAGATTCGCTCTCGTGATTATTGTAAGAGAATTCGGCCCAAGGCAGGAGCTCCACCCAGTCAGAATGGTGGGCATTAACGAAGTGCCGGAGATAACTGGTCAGATTCTGATTGATTCGCTCAACTTGTCCATTGGACTGCGGGTGGTAAGCGGAGGAGAAATCCAAGGTGACGTCTAGCAACTTACAAGTGGCTCTCCAGAAACGTGAGGTGAACTGTACCCCACGATCCGACACAATGTGACGAGGCAGACCATGGAGACGGAAGATGTGGCGGATAAAGTCTTTAGCCAACTCAGGTGCAGATGGAAGACCTGGCAGAGGAATGAAGTGAGCCATCTTGGAAAAGCGGTCAGCGACCACCCAAATGACCGTACAACCGGCAGAAACGGGCAGATCTGTTATGAAGTCCATGGCTATATGCTGCCAGGGGGCAGCGGGTACAGGAAGCGGAAGAAGACGGCCGGCAGGCAGGTGTCTCGGAACTTTGTTGCGGGCACAGGAGACACAGGCAGATACAAAGTCTATTACGTCCTTGTGCAGGGTAGGCCACCAATAATGCCGGGTTATGAGTTGGAGGGTCTTTTTCTGACCAGCGTAGCCAGCTAGTTTAGACGAATGACCCCAGTGTAGGATTCTCTTCCGGTCGGTTACTGATACGAACGTCTTACCAGGAGGGAGACGATTTAGACTCACGGGAGCCACCCGCATCACTCTGGCGGGATCGATGATATGTTTAGGTTCTTCCTCGAGATCTGACACCAGGAAAGACCGGGACAAGGCATCAGCCTTGACGTTCTTGTCAGCCGGGCGAAAATGCAAGAGAAAATCGAAGCGGGCAAAAAACAAGGACCACCGGGCTTGGCGAGGGTTAAGCCTCTGAGCATGCTGGAGGTAAGCCAGATTCTTGTGGTCCGTGTATATGATTACCGGATGAAGAGCCCCCTCGAGTAGGTAACGCCACTCCTCCAATGCCAACTTGATGGCCAATAACTCTCGGTCTCCTATGGAGTAGTTGCGCTCGGAGGAGGAGAAGAGTTTGGAGAAGAAGCCGCAGGATACCATCCTACCGGATGAAGATTTTTGAGTGAGTACCGCTCCGGCTCCAGAGGAGGAAGCGTCCACCTCCAGGAAGAACTGCTTGTTGCCGTCCAGGCGATGCAGCACTGGAGCGGAAGAGAAGGCCTGTTTTAAGGAAAGAAAGGCCTCCTCTGCTTCGGGCGTCCACTGTTTGGGGTTAGCATCCTTGCGGGTGAGCGCGGAGATTGGAGCAGTCCTGGAAGAGAAGTGCGGGATGAAGAGGCGGTAATAGTTGGCGAATCCCAGGAACCGCTGAATGGCCTTCAACCCCTCCGGTCGAGGCCACTTCTCGATGGCAGACAGTTTCTCCGGATCCATTCGTAGGCCTGTCTGAGAAATGATGTAGCCCAAAAACGGAAGCGAGGTCTGCTCAAAGAGGCACTTCTCATATTTGGCGAAGAGGTGATTCTGCCTGAGCCTGAGCAGAACCTGACGAACATCCCTCCGGTGAGACTGGAGGTCCGGAGAGAAGACCAAGATATCGTCTAGGTACACCACAACGCAAGAGTAGAGGAGGTCCCGAAAGATGTCATTGACCAACTCCTGAAAGACTGCTGGAGCATTACAGAGACCAAAGGGCATCACCAAATACTCGTAGTGGCCGTCCCGGGTGTTGAATGCCGTCTTCCATTCATCTCCCCGACGGATACGAACCAGGTTGTATGCCCCACGAAGATCCAGTTTGGTGAAGATTCTTGCCCCTCTAAGTCGATCAAACAATTCTGGAATGAGCGGAAGAGGGTACTTATTCTTCACCGTGATCAAATTTAAGCCTCTGTAGTCAATACAGGGACGGAGAGATCCGTCTTTCTTTTTTACGAAGAAGAAACCTGCTCCCGCTGGGGAGGTAGATTTCCGGAAGAATCCTTTGGCCAAGTTCTCCTCGATATATTCGGACATCGACCTGGTCTCAGCAGCGGACAATGGGTAAATACGCCCACGGGGAGGCGTAGTACCAGGTAGCAGGTCGATCGGGCAATCATACGGTCTGTGTGGGGGTAATGTCTCTGCTTCCTTTTTATTAAAGACATCAGCGAAAGACCAATATGGAATCGGGAGTCCTGGTAGATTAGCAGGTGTAGGAGAAGGACGGACAGGATGAACAGGCACCAGACACGTTTGATGACAGTCCTGTCCCCAGCGAAGAATCTCTCCAGTCTGCCAGTCGAGCACGGGTGCATGCTTTTGGAGCCAAGGCAGACCTAGTAAGAAAGCGTGAGAGAGTCCAGGTAGAACATGAAATGAGATACTCTCAGAATGTAACATTCCCACCTGCAGGGTTATAGCCTCGGTGATAAGCTGGATGGGCCGTAGTAGAAGACCCCCATCTACAGCAGCAACAGATACTGGTTCAAGCAGAGGTTTGGTGGGAATGCGATATTTCTCTACCAGAGCCTGTGAAACAAGATTCCCAGCTGCTCCAGAATCAAGTTGGGCTAGTTCGAAGTAACGGTTCTCACCGAGGAGAATTGAGACAGACAGCAGCAGAGATGAAGAGGATTTATTCTTGTCTAGGTGGACCTCTCCGAGCGAACCTAGACACAGGCGTTTCCCGACCTCTCTGGGCAGGTACGGATCCGGTGCTCCTTACTGCCACAGTAGAAGCAACTCCCCTCAGCACGGCGTGGGTCCTGACGGGCTTTGACCATCTTGGTCTGGTCGACCTGCATGGGCTCTGCCGGGGGCACTTGAGGAGGTACGGAAGGAGTTACAGGTCTCTGAAATGAAGGAGCTAGGCGAGGAAACCTTCTCTCACGGGTGACCTCTTTGGCTCGCTCCTGGAACCGTAGATCAATTCGATTGGCCAGAGTTATTAGGTCATCGAGAGAGGTTGGAATGTCCCGACCGGCAAGTTCATCTTTAATGCGGCCGGACAGGCCCTCCCAGAAGACAGCTATCAGAGCGTCATTATCCCAAGCCAGCTCTGAGGCAAGGGTACGAAACCTTATGGCATATTGACCCACGGTGAGACTCTCCTGACGAAGACGCAGCAGAGATGATGCAGAGGAGGTCTTCCGTCCGGGTTCATCGAATACCTTCCGGAAGGCTAAGAGAAAAGCAGACAGGTTAGACACCAGAGGATCTTCTCTTTCCCAAAGAGGATTTAGCCAGGCCAGGGCCTCTCCGGTGACATGTGACATGATGAAGGCAATTTTGGCCCGGTCAGAGTTAAACTGGTGTGCCAGGAGTTCAAAATGCAGGGTACATTGGTTGATGAAACCCCGAGCCAGAGCAGGGTCGCCTCCAAACCGAGGAGGAGCTGAAAGTCGAGGTCCTGGAATAGAAACCACGGAGTTGGTAAGCAGCGGAACTGCCGGATTGCGAGTCATGGTGCTCGCGGTGGTTGTCGGGGAAGTATTCAGAGTGTCCAGGCGGGAATTAACACACCGCAGATGACCCAGGATGGACTCCTGTTGAGACCTCTGACGAGACAGTTCATGACACAGGTCAGATAGCGAAGGGGTTTGGGTGCCACCGGGTTCCATGGCCCGAGCAAACTGTAACGGGTCAGGTAGGTGGAACCTCTGAGCTTTATTTATACAAGAAGGTTATACTTGTAAGAGAGCGGGTGGCGCCCAGGGAGACGGACAGGAAGTCACGGCAAGTGACGGGGCAGTCTCTGGTTATACGGGAAAGGATCACGGCAAGTGACCGGGCAGTCTCTGGATTGACAGGCAGGTTGTCACGGCAAGTGACCGGGGCAGTCTCTGGTTAGACAGGCAGGTTGTCACGGCAAGTGACCAGGGCAGTCTCTGGATTGACAGGCAGGTTGTCACGGCAAGTGACCGGGGCAGTCTCTGGATAGACAGGCAGGTTGTCACGGCAAGTGACCGGGGCAGTCTCTGGATTGACGGGCAGGTTGTCACGGCAAGTGACCGGGGTAGTCTCTGGATAGACAGGCAGGTTGTCACGGCAAGTGACCGGGGCAGTCTCTGGATTGACAGGCAGGATGTCACAGCAAGTAACCGGGGCAGTCTCTAGATGGACAGGTATATACGACCTGAGATGGTGAAGCCTCCCGGTAGGCTAGCAGGCAGATGGCGGATGGACACTCCCAAGTGAGCAGGCGAGAGTCTCTGGAACAGCCGGGGATCACCGCTTGTGACGTCCGAACCTCCGGGTAGGGCTGCAGTCAGATGGCAGATGATCGCTCCCAAGTGAGCAGGCAAGAGTCTCTGGAATAGCCGGGGATCACCGCTTGTGACGTCCGAACCTCCGGGTAGGGCTGCAGTCAGATGGCAGATGATCGCTCCCAAGTGAGCAGGCAAGAGTCTCTGGAATAGCCGTGGATCACCACTTGTGACGTCCGAACCTCCGGGTAGACTTGCGGACAGGTAGCATACAGCAAACGGGCAGGAAACAGGCAGGTAACTGGTAACGGGACCTGAGGGCTGAAGCAGAGTGAAACAGTGCAACAACAACATTGCTCGGGCACCTCCATTAAGGAGGAAGCCCTTAATATAGGGTGGAGTCCTCCGGCATTGGCCGGGGACTTATTTGAAAAATGCGCGCGGCTCCTTTAAGAGCGGGGGAGGGCGCGGGCGCGCGCCCTAAGTCCAGCAGCAGGGAAGGAGCGTGCGGCCCCAGCAGGGCGGAAGGAGGACGCTGAGGAAGGGTAAGGGGGGCGACGTCCCTGCCTGGCAGAGGACGCTGCTGCAGGGGAACAGCGTCCCTGCCTGGCAGAAGGCAGGGACGCCGACGCTACAGCTTTCAGATAAGTCTCTTTCAGTTTTTTTACTGTGGTTTGAATTCCTTGCTTTTTGCTGTATTGCTTTTTGTATTCAGCCGAGTCCCCTTGGGGGCTTTGGCTGGTCTCCGTTTGTTTTTTGTATTTTTTCATTTGCTCAGTTCTTGTGATATCTTGCTGCTGGGTAGCTACGTGTCCACACCAGAGATCTGATATAGGTGGTCGAGACCCTGTGGTCTCAGTGTTTTTGGATTCAGAAGTGTTGGAGTTTTTCCTAGGGTTTTTCTGGGTTGCAGACAGTATTCTCTCCTGTACTATCCTATCTAGAGAGTTTTGGGTCCCAGCGTTTGCTCAATCTATTTTCTGTCTGTGTTCGTGTTTTCATCTTGTCTAACCGCCATTATATGTTTGGGGGCTTCCTACTCTTTTGCGGTCTACTCCGGGGCAGTCAGCTTTCCTATTTCCATCTTCAGGGATAGCTATCTCTGCGCCTGTGCCGAGGTGTCTAGGACCACTGTAGGTACGCTCCACGGCTGCTTCTAGTTGTGCGGTTAGTTTAGGGTCTGCAACCTATTAGTTTCCAATCTCTCTGGTGTCAGGCTGCCTATGCGGTTTTTGAGGAGGAATTTTTTCCCCAATGGAAGTCAAGCATTTGTCCGATCGTGTGGAGCAGCTTGCTGCTGAAGTTCGGAGTATTGCTATCGATCTTGCTGGGTTGCCTGCTGTGGAACCTAGGATCCCTCTGCCGGATTTATTTTTGTGGGATCGGTCTAAGTTTTTGAATTTTAAAAATAACTGTAAGTTGTTTTATGCTTTGAAGCCTAAATCCTCAGGAACACAACACAGCAGGTTCAAATTGTCATCTCCCTGTTGCGCGGTGACCCTCAGGATTGGGCCTTTTCCCTGACACCTGGGGATCCTGTTTTGAATGATGTTGATGTGTTTTTTCAGGCTCTGGGGTTATTGTACGATGAACTTAATGTTACTGATCAAGCTGAAAAAAACTTGTTGGCATTGAATCATGGTCATGAAGCCGCTGAGCTGTATTGACTGAAATTCAGAAAGAGGGCAGTCCTTACTAAATGGAATGATGATGCGCTGGCGGCCCTTTTTTGGAAGGGTCTGGCAGAGACTATAAAGGATGTTATGGTGGGATTCCCTGTCCCTTCTGGTCTCAATGACTCTATGTCATTAGCTATTCAAGTTGACAGACGTCTGTGCGAGCATAGAAATATACGTGTGTTTGTGATGTCTTGCGGGCCAGGCCCTGAGCCCATGCAGTGTGATGGAGTGACTTCTGGGGCACAGCGTCATGAATTTCGTAAGCGTAATAAGTTGTGCTACTATTGTGGTGACGCTTTCTAATGCTATTTCCATCTGCACCAAGCGAGGAAGACGTTTTGCGCACTCAGTTGTTTTAGGTAGTGTTCAGACTAAATTTCTGTTGACTGTTACCTTGATTTGCTCCATGTCCACATTTTCAGCTAAGGCTTTTGTTGATTCTGGGGCAGCTATAAACCTGATAGATTTTGATTTTGCCAAACGTTGTGGTTTTCCTATGATACCCCTGAGGAAGTCTATTCCTTTGCTGGGCATTGATTCTACCCCCTTGGCGGAGAATAAACCCCAGTTTTCTACCCAGGTGATAATACGGGTTGACCCGGACCACCAAGAGAATTGCAAATTTTTGGTGTTACATAATTTACATGACACTGTTGTACTGGGGTTTCCTTGGTTACAGACTCACAATCCTGTTTTGGATTGGAAGTCTGTGTCTGTGACCAGTTGGGGTTGTCATTGTTTTCGTACTGACACTCCTGTTTTTTCTGTCCCCCTCGTCTCAATATGTTTTTTCTTCCTCCCCCCAGTCTCAGGATGTTCCCGACTATTTGACTGATTTTTCTGATGTGTTTAGTGAGAGTAAGTCTGCATCCTTACCTCCTCATAGGAGTTATGATTGCGCTATTGACTTAGTACCCGGTTGTAGATTTCCTCAGGGTCGGCTCTTTAATTTATCTGTACCTGAGCATGAGTCCATGCGATCTTATATCAAAGAGTATTTAGAGAAGTGTCATATCAGACCATCCTCTTCACCTTGGGCACCGGCTTTTTCTTTGTGGCCAAGAAGGATGGCTCATTGAGGCCGTGTATTGATTATCGTCTCCTGAATAAGATCACTGTTAATATCCGTTACCCTTGATTTCTGACCTATTTTCCAGAGTGAAGGGTGCTTGATGGTTTACCAAGCTTGACCTCAGGGAGGCGTATAATCTTATTCATATCAAGCACGGAGATGAATGGAAGACGGCGTTTAATACCCCAGAGGGGCATTTTGAGTACCTAGTGATGCCTTTTGGGCTCACTAATGCCCCATTCTGTCTTCCAATCCTTTATGAACGATATTTTACGGGATTTCGTGGAAAAATTTCTGATCGTTTATTTGTACGATATCTTTATTTTTTCCAATGACTGGGATTCTCATGTGGAACATGTTCGGACAGTATTTCGGATTTTTAGAGAAAACACATTGTATGTGAAGGGATCAAAATGTCTTTTTGGCGTACAGAAGGTTTCATTTCTGGGATTCATTTTGTCTCCGTCTGTTATTGAAATGGACCCGGTCAAAGTTCAGGCCATTTGTGATTGGGTTCAACCCACTACATTGAAGGTTCTTCAGAGATTTTTGGGTTTTGCTAATTTTTATCGTAAATTTATAGCTAATTTCTCTGGTATTGTGAAGCCACTGACTGATTTGACCAAGAAGGGTTCTGATGTAGTGAATTGGTCTCCTGAGGCAGTTTCTGCATTTCAGGAGCTTAAGTGGAGATTCACTTCTGCTCCTGTTCTGCGCCAACCTGATGTTTCTCTACCATTTCAGGCGGAGGTTGATGCCTCCGAGATTGGTGCAGGAGCCGTTTTGTCCCAAAGGGATCCGGAGACCTCTAAGATTAACCTTGTGCCTTTTTCTCTCGAAAATTTTTCCCAGTGGAACGTAATTATGATGTGGGTAATCGGGAGTTATTGGCCATGAAGTGGGCTTTTGAGGAGTGGAGACATTGGCTGGAGGGAGCCAAGCATCAGGTGGTGGTCCTCACGGATCATAATAACCTGGTTTATCTTGAATCAGCCAAGCGACTTAATCCTAGACAGGCCAGGTGGGCCTTGTTTTTCACACGTTTTAATTTTGTGGTCTCTTTTCTCCCGGGCACTAAGAATGTTAAGGCGGATGCCCTCTCGAGGAGTTTCTTTCTGGATTCTCCTGAGGTAACTGAGCCTGCTGTTATTTTGAAGGAGGGTGTGGTTCTTTCCGCTATCTCGCCCAATTTGAAACTGGCTTTGGAGAAATTTCAGGAGGATAAACCTGAATGTTGCCCTGCTGGGAGATTGTTTGTCCCAGACCAGTGGAGGAAGAATGTGATGTCCGAGATTCATTGCTCCACGTTGGTCGGCCATCCTGGTATTTTTGGTACCAGAGATTTGGTGAGTCGGTCCTTTTGGTGGCCCACCATGTCTCGTGACATCAGGGACTTTGTGCAGTCCTGAGGAACTTGTTCTCAGTCCAAACCTTGCTCTCGCTCTAGTGGTTTGTTAATGCCATTGCCTGTGCCCAAGAGGCCATGGACCCATATCTCTATGGATTTTATTTCCGACCTCCCTGTCTCTCAGAGAATGACCATTATTTGGGTAATCTGTGATAGGTTTTCCAAGATGATACATCTTGTGCCACTACCTAAGTTGCCATCCTCCTCCGAGTTGGTGCCCTTGTTTTTTCAACAGGTGGTTCGGTTGCACGGCGTTCCAGAGAATATTGTGTCTGACAGAGGAGTACAGTTTGTTTCCAGATTTTGGAGGACATTTTGTTCCAAACTGGGAGTTCAGCTGTCTGTTTCTTCTGCGTTCCAGCCTCAGACCAATGGACAAACTGAGAGAGCAAACTAGACCTTGGAGACTTATTTGAGATGTTTTGTGTCTGCTGATCAAGATGACTGGGTCTCTTTTTTGCCTTTGGCTGAGTTTGGTTTGAATAATAGGGCTAGTTCTGCCACCTTGATGTCTCCATTTTTCTGCAATTTCAGGTTTCATCCTCGATTTTCTTCAGGGCAAGTGGAGGCTTCTGTCTGTCCTGATGTTGACTCTATTGTGGAGAGAATGCAGCTGATTTGGGATCAAGTAGTGGATAAGCTGTCTCTTTCTCAGGAGAAGGCCAGCGATTTAAAGTGGGTGACTTGGTTTGGTTGTCCTCAAAAAATATCCCTATGAGTGTCGCGTCTCCAAAATTTAAGCCTAGGTTCATTGGACCTTATAAGATCGTGGAGATTATTAATCCTGTTTCCTTCCGTTTGCTTCTTCCAGGAACATTCAAGATTCACAACGTATTTCACAAATCTTTATGGTGTACAATAATAAATTATATTGTGGTACCGTGTTAGCCAGAAAAATAGATGTGAATACTTTTCCGTCCAATTATGACAAGAGCATTCTTAAAGTGATACCTTTATTGGCTAACCAGAAAATTATATGTTCGCAAGCTTTCAGAGCTCAAAGGCTCCTTCTTCAGGCAAGATTACATTTGGATTCCAAACCTTGGTCACATATCTGCGTCTCTTTGTTTCAGCCAGGCAGGATGACTGGGCATCCTTGCTACCGTGGGCAGAGTTTGCATTAAACAACGCCGTGGCTGATTCCACTGGACAAACTCAGTTCCTACTTAATTACGGTCAGCATCCGCGGGTTCCTGTACCTATGCCCGTGTCTTCCACAGACTCCAGGGTGGCAGACTGGGCTGTGGAGGCACGGGAAATTTGGGACAGCACTCAGGATGCCATTCTAGCCTCCAAGGAGAGGATGAGGTCCACCGCCGACGCACATCGGCGCACCGCTCCGACTTTTGCCCCTGGCGACTTAGTGTGGCTCTCTGCCCGTAACATCAGGCTGCGAGTAGAGTCCACTAAGTTTGCACCTCGCTTCTTGGGTCCCTTCAAGGTCCTCGAACAGGTCAATCCTCTGATCTACCGTCTGGCCTTTCCGCCACGCCTGGGTATCACCGACACATTCCACGTCTCCCTCCTGAAACCCGTATACTTGTCCCGGTTTTCCGAGTCATCTGCCGGGATATCGGGTGCGTCTACGGACGATTATGAGGTGAATGCTATTCTGGGGTGCAAGGTGGTACGGGGCAAAAAGTTTTATTTGGTGGATTGGAGGGGTTATAGGCATGAGGATAGGTCATGGGAGCCTGCTGAGCGTATTCAGGCTCCGCAGCTCATTGCTGCCTTCGAGCGTAGCGAGGCCCAAGGAACGTGAACGGGATGGTCTGATGTGTGATTTGTGAAGGCAGTGTCGACCCATTCACTACTCGAACAGTCATGGGTTTGGCGAGCATCACCAGAGGTATAGAGTGGCGGGGAGCGAAGGTAGAGGACAAGACATTTCCTTCGGCTCCAGAGTCCACACAAAGCGTAACTGTTATATTGGATAGGCCTAAATTGATTGTCTCCTTAAAGGACAACTTGGAGGCGTGTACTGCTGTGTCTAGTGAACCCCCTCCAATGGTTACTAGATGCGGTCGTTTCCCAACCGTTGTGGACATTTATTAGCATAATGCCCTGACTGTTGGCAAACATTACAAGCCACAGGTACTCGAGCGGCCCGAGACTTAGGTCTCGCTCGAGAAACCTCCATGGCCTCAGGGGAATCAGGCGCCTGAACGGAAGATTCTAGAGGTCTGGCGAAGGTGGGCGCCAGCCGGAACCTCTGCCTACACTGGGTCCGCTCTAACCTCCGCTCGTTAAAACGGAAGTCGATGCTGGTGGATATGGTAATGAGCTGCTCCAGTGTGGCAGGAATCTCCCTGGTGGACAAGGCGTCCTTCACATGATCTGCCAGTCCCCTCCAGTACACTGGTATAAGGACTTTATCTGGCCACTCCAGCTCAGAGGCCAGAGTCCGAAATTGGACGGCGAACTGGCTGACCATGGATGAACCCTGGGTGATTGCCAACAGTTGGAGAGCCGTATCGTGGTTGACATGAGGTCCTAAAAAGACCTGTCTCAGAGTATCCAAGAAGAAAGGAGCACTCTGACCACACGATCATCGCGCTCCCACAACGGCTTTGCATACTCCAACGCCCTGCCCGACAAAAGGGATATGATAAAACCCACTTTTGCCCGCTCCGTGGGGAAACGTGCAGCCAGAAGCCCTAAATGTATGGAGCACTGACTGACGAAACCCCAACATTGTTTACTGTCACCGGTAAACTTGTCTGGAAGTGGGAGGCGGGAAAAAGTCAGAGCAGGGGTAGCAGAGGACAAACTGGCTGCAGCCACACTAGCAGCCTGAACAGCGACTGCGGTAACGTCAACAGCTGAGGTTGTGCGCTCTAGAATCGCCAACCTACCCTCCAACTGCTGGATATACCGCTGCAGACGCTGGTCGTCCGCCATTTTACCAGCCAGACCCTGGCGCTAGTATACTCTTAGGGTCTGCGGAACGCACAAGATAAATATAAATAGTGGGTGCGTTCGCAGCCCGGGGTCCACCGCGCAGGCAGAGCCTGCTGCTAGTAAGATGGTGGTATAGGCAAACTCTGTTACTTCACAGAGTCACAAATATAAATACTGTGGCACTATATGGCGGTATAAGCGAATTCTCTTACACCACAGAGTCGCTGAGGTAGAGACGCAGAGATAGATACTGTGCCCTGTTAACTCCACAGGGATACACAGATAACTGCTGTGCTGATAGCAGTCCGTGATCATGCAGTCAGAAAAGCAATCAAGCAATCTCCTCACCTTAGAAACCGGTATTCTAGGGGCTTATTTCAGCCGAGCCCTAACCACATGCATGCATGATCACACTGGCGCAAAGCACATAATGCAATTGATACTAGTGCATGGCTGCATGGCCATACAACCCTTTTAAAACAGCAACTACAGGGCCTGCCAGAAAAAGGACCAATGAGACACTGTTCAGAACACATGTAGTTTCAGGACCTTCCTGGCGGACCAATAGGAGCTGCTGCAGTACCTGAGCATGTGACCCCTGATCTCCAATGAGAGATCTTACCCTGGGCATGCTCAGAAGGGGAAACGCAGGACTTAGTCCTAAAGACGTCTGCTAGGCGCTGACAAGTACTGGCCACAATAGCAGAACCTGGAGAGGGAGCCGTAAACCTCTGCACAGTACTATGCTGAGCAAGACGCTGGGACCGACGTCTCTGCTGAGGAGACTCCACTGCGGCCGGAGACGGATGGGGGACCGCAGCGGGAATGGCTCGAGATTCCCCCTGTGCAGAGGCGGGAACTCAACCTCTAACATTACCCCCGCCCAGAGCCCCCCCTTCCTTGGGCCTCGCTACGCTCGAAGGCAGCAATGAGCTGCGGAACCTGAATACACTCAGCAGGCTCCCATGACCTATCCTCAGGCCCATAACCCCTCCATTCCACCAAATAAAACTTTTTGCCACGTACCACCTTGCACCCCAGGTTAGCATTCACCTCATAGTCGTCCGTAGACGAACCCGATGTCCCAGCAGCCGTAAACCTCTGCACAGTACTAGGCTGTGCAAGATGCTGGGACCGACGTCTCTGCTGAGGAGACTGCACTGCGGCTGGAGACGGATGGGGACAGCAGCGGGAACGGCTCGAGATTCCCCCTGTGCAGAAGCGGCAACTCAACCTCTAACAGTCTCTTTCAGTTTTTTTTTTACTGTGGTTTGAATTCCTTGCTTTTAGCTGCATTGCTTTTTGTATTCAGCCGGGTCCCCTTGGGCTAGTCTCCGTTCGTTTTTTGTATTTGTTAATTTGCTCAGTTCTTGGGATATCTTGCTGCTGGTAGCTACGTGTCCACACCAGAGATCTGATATAGGTGGTCTAGACCCTGTGGTCTCAGTGTTTTTGGATTCAGAAGTGTTGGAGTTTTTTCTAGGGTTTTTCTGGGTTGCAGACAGTATTCTCTCCTGTACTATCCTATCTAGACAGTTTTGGGCCCCAGCGTTTGCTCAATCTATTTTCTGTCTGTGTTCGTGTTTTCATCTTGTCTAACCGCCATTATATGTTTGGGGGCTTCCTACTCTTTTGGAGTCTACTCCGGGGCAGTCAGCTTTCCTCTTTCCATCATCAGGATAGCTATCTCTCCGGCTGTGCCGAAGCATCTAGGACCACCGTAGGTACGCTCCACGGCTGCTTCTAGTTGTGTGGTTAGTTTAGGGGTCTGCAACCTATTAGTTTCCAACCTCTCTGGTGTCAGGCTGGCTATGCGGTTTTTTGCTCCTGCCTCCTCAGCTACCAAAACATAACACCCTGTCAGGTTTAATAAGTGGGATTTCTGGTCTTATGAATGGGGTTGGAACCATCAGTTGTGCTGTGCAGAAGTCTGGTGGATACACAGCTGATAGTCCTTCTGAATAGACTGTTAGAATCTGTATTATGGCAAGAAAAAAGCAGCTAAGTAAAGAAAAACGAGTGGCCATCATTACTTTAAGAAATTAAGTTCAGTCAGTCCGAAAAATTGGGAAAACTTTGAAAGTGTTCCCAAGTGCAGTTGCAAGAACCATCAAGCGCTACAAAGAAACTGGCTCACATGAGGACCGCCCCAGGAAAGGAAGACCAAGAGTCACCTCTGCTTCTGAGGATAAGTTTATCCGAGTCACCAGCCTCAGAAATCGCAGGTTTACAGCAGCTCAGATTAGAGACCAGGTCAATGCAACACAGATTTCTAGCAGCAGACACATCACTACAACAACTGTTAAGAGGAGACTTTGTGCAGCAGGCCTCAATGGTAAAATAGCTGCTAGGAAACCACTTCTAAGGACAAGCAACAAGCAGAAGAGACTTGTTTGGGCTTCAGAACACAAGGAATGGACATTAGACCAGTGGAAATCTGTGCTTTGGTCTGATGAGTCCAAATTTGAGATCTTTGGTTCCAACTACCGTGTGTTTGTGCGACGCAGAAAAGGTGAATGGATGGATTCTACATGCTTGGTTCTCACCATGAAGCATGGAGGAGGAGGTGTGATGGTGTGGGGGTGCTTCGCTGGTGACACTGTTTGGGATTTATTCAAAATTGAAGGCATACTCGAACAGCATGGCTACCACAGCATCTTGCAGCGGCATGCTATTCCATCCTGTTTGAGTTTAGTTGAACCATCATTTATTTTTCAACAGGACAATGACCCCAAACACACCTCCAGGCTGTGTAAGGGCTATTTGACCAAGAACGAGAGTGATGGGGTGCTACGCCAGATGACCTGGCCTCCACAGTCACCAGACCTAAACCCAATCGAGATGGTTTGGGATGAGTTGGACCGCAGATTGAAGGCAAAAGGGCCAACAAGTGCTAAGCATCTCTGGGAACTCCTTCAAGATTGTTGGAAGACCATTTCCGATGACTACCTCTTGAAGCTTATCAAGAGAATGCCATGAGTGTGCAAAGCAGTCATCAAAGCAAAAGGTGGCTACTTTGAAGAACCTAGAATATAAGACATATTTTCAGTTGTTTCACACTTTTTTGTTAAGTATATAATTCCATATGTGTTAATTCATAGTTTTGATGCCTTCAGTGTGAACGTACAATTTTCATAGTCATGAAAAAACAGAAAAATCTTTAAATGAGAAGGTGTGTCCAAACTTTTGGTCTGATGAACAAGGAAGAGAAAGAACTACTGTAAAAAGCGCCCAAAGATATGACAAAATATGAATTAACTTTATTTGCGCACAAGAGTCATACACATTAAAACATAAGTAAAAAAGACATGGCTGAAACCACTCAGATGATCCACAAAATATAATGCACGCATATAATGGTAATCACATAAGAACATCATATGAACAGCCCCTACAAAAAAACAACAACCCCTAGGCAGAAATAATGACTCATGAGAGTAAAAAAGAGGGAACCCGGACAGAATTTGACCAGGGAATAACCTAATGTGCAAGGTCATGCACCATGTTCCCTAGGTGTGCCCGGTAAGGCATTAGTGAACCTCATATAAGATCATATCATTGGAGATAAAAAAAACACCTCAATAGGAGGGATTGGTAAGAAAGAACCAGCCAGCAAGGCAGCCCATAATGGAGCCGGAGATAGGGAAATAGTAGAGGAACATTACCAAAATACGCTACTAGGTAACCGATCACAAGTACAGGACCATGAGTGGGAGCCCAAAAGAATAGCCCCACGCATATTTCTGCAACACGTGCGGCTTCTTCAGGGAAGTGACGCGCTATAAGCAAATAGAATCTTAACCCCTTAACCCCAAAGGTGGTTTGCACTTTAATGACCGGGCCAATTTTTACAATTCTGACCACTGTCTCTTTATGAGGTTATAACTCTGGAACGCTTCAACAGATCTTCGCGATTCTGAGATTGTTTTCTTGTGACATATTGTATTTCATGATAGTGGTAAAAATTTCTTCTATATAACTTGCGCTTATTTATGAAAAAAATGGAAATATGGTGAAAATTTAGAAAATGTTGCAATTTTCAAACTTTGAATTTTTATTTCCTTAAAACAGAGAAATATGTCACACAAAATAGTTGCTTAATAACATTTCCCACATATCTACTTTACACCAGCACAATTTTGGAACCCAAATTTTTTTTTGTTAGGAAGTTATAAAGGTTAAAAGTTGACCAGCAATTTCTCATTTTTACAACAAAATGTACAAAACCATTTTTTTAGGGACTATATCACATTTGAAGTCACTTTTAGGGGTCTATATGGCAGGAAAATACCCAAAAGTGACATCATTCTAAAAAACTGCACCCCTCAAGGTACTCAAAACGACATTCAAGAAGTTTATTAACCCTTCAGGTGCTTCACAGGAGCTGAAGCAACATGGAAGGAAAAAATGAACATTTAACTTTTTAGTCACAAAAATGATATTTTACAAACAATTTTTTTATTTTAACAAGGGTAAAAGGAGAAAATGGACAGATAAAGTTGTTGTGCAATTTCTCCTGAATATGGTGATACCCCATATGTGGGGGAAAACCACTGTCTGGGCGCACGGCAGGGCTCTGAAGGGAAGGAGCGCAGTTTGACTTTTTCAAACCAAAATTAGCTGGAATTGAGATTGGACGCCATGTTGCGTTTGGAGAGCCCCTGATGTGCCTAAACAGTGGAAACTCCCACAAGTGACACCATTTTGGAAACTAGACCCCCTAAGGAACTTATCTAGATCTGTTGTGAGCACTTTGAATCCCCAAGTGTTTCACTAAAGTTTATAATGCCTGGATGTGAAAAAAAAAATTTCCACAAAAATGATTTTTTAGTCCCCAATTTTTGATTTTTCCCAAGGCAAAAGTTGTTGTCCAATTTGTCCTCAGTATGCTGATACCCCATATGTGGGGGGAAAAACTGTATAGGCGCACGGCAGGGCTCGGAAAGGAAGTAATGACATTTTGGAATGCAGACTTTTATGGGTGTCATGTTCAGTTTGCAGAGCCCCTGATATGCCTAAATAGTGGAACCCCCCACAAAAGACCCCATTTTGGAAACTAGACCCCCTACGGAACTTATCTAGATCTGTGGTGAGCACTTTGAACCCCCAAATGCTTCACACAAGTTTATAATGCCCGGGCATGAAAATAAAAAATCCTATTTTTTTCCCACAAAAAAATCTTTTAGTCACCAATTTTTTAGTTTCCCAAGAGTAACAGGAGAAATTCGTCCCCAAAATTGTTGTCCAATTTGTCCTGAGTAAGCTGATATCCCATATGTTGGAGAAAACTACTGTGTTGGCACATGTCGGGGCTCGGAATATAAGTTGTGACCTTTTGGAATGCAGACTTTGATGGAATGGTCTGCCGGTATCATGTTGTGTTTGGAGAGCCCCTGATGTGCCTAAATAGTGGAAACTGCCCACAAATGACCCCATTTTGGAAACAAGAACCCCAAAGGAACTTATTTAGATGAGCGGTGAGCACTTTGAGCTGCCAAGTGCTTCACAGAAGTTTATAACGCCCTGGCGTGAAAATAAAAAAATCATATTTTTTCCACAAAGATGATCTTTTAGTCCCTAGTTTTTTATTTTCCAAGGGTAACAGGAGAAATTGGACATCAATAGTTGTTACTTAATTTGTCCTGAGTATGCTTATACAGTCATGGACAAGAGTTTTGAGAATGACACAAATATTAATTTTTACAAAGTCTACTGCTTCACTTTTTCTAATGGCAATTTGCATATACTCCAGAATGTTATAAAGAGTGATCAGCTTAACAGCAATTACTTGCAAAGTCAATATTTGGCTAGAAAATGAACTTTATCCCCAAAACACATTTCAACATCATTGCAGCCCTGCCTTAAAAGGAACAGCTAACCTCTTTTCAGTGATTGCTCCATTAACACAGGTGTGGGTGTTGATGAGGACATGGCTGGAGATCAATCTGTCATGATTAAGTAAGAATGACACCACTGGACACTTTAAAAGGAGGCTGGTGCTTGGCATCATTGTTTCTCTTCTGTTAACCATGGTTATCTCTAAAGAAACACGTGCAGTCACCATTGCAATGCACAAAAATGGCCTAACAGGGAAGAGTATCGCAGCTAGAAAGATTTCACCTCAGTAAACAATCTATTGCATCATCAAGAACTTCAAGGAGAGAGGTTCCATTGTTGCCAAAAAGGCTCCATGGCACCCAAGAAAGACCAGCAAGTGCCAGGACCGTCTCTTAAAAGTGTTTCAGCTGCGGGATCGGGCTACCAGCAGTGCAGAGCTTGCTCAGGAATGGCAGCAGGCAGGTGTGAGTGCATCTGCACGCACTGTGAGGCGGAGACTCTTGGAGCAAGGCCTGGTCTCAAGGAGGGCAGCAAAGAAGCCACTTCTCTCCAGAAAAAACATCATGGACAGACTGATATTCTGCAAAAGGTACAGGCAGTGGACTGCTGAGGACTGGGGTAAAGTTATTTTCTCTGATGAATCCCCTTTTCGATTGGGACATCAGGAAAACGCCTCATTCGGAGAAGACAAGGTGAGCGCTACCACCAGTATTGTCTCATGCCAACTGTTAAGCATCCTGAAACCATTCATGTGTGGGGTTGCTTCTCAGCCAAGGGAATCGGCTCTCTCACAGTCTTGCCTAAAAACACAGCCATGAATAAAGAATGGTACCAGAATGTCCTCCAAGAGCAACTTCTCCTAACCCTCCAAGAGCAGTTTGGTGATCAACAATGCCTTTTCCAGCATGATGGAGCACCTTGCCATAAAGCAAAGGTGATAACTAAATGGCTCAGGGAACAAAACATAGAGATTTTGGGTCCATGGCCTGGAAACTCCCAGATCTTAATCCCATTGAGAACTTGTGGTCAATCATCAAGAGACGGGTGGACAAACAAAAACCTAAAAATTCTGACAAATTGAAAGCATTGATTGTGCATGAATGGACTGCCATTAGTCAGGATTTGGTCCAGAAGTTGATTGAGAGCATGCCAGGGAGAATTGCAGAGGTCCTGAAGAAGAAGGGTCAACACTGCAAATATTGACTTGCTGCATTAACTCATTCTAACTGTCAATATAAGCTTTTGTTACTCATATGTTTGTAATTATATTTCTGTCTGTGATAAAAACATCTGTCAAACACACATAAAAACCAGAGGGCAGCAGATCATGTGAAAATATAATATTTGTGTCATTCTCAAAACTTTTGGCCATGACTGTACGTTATATGTAGGAGAAAACTACTGTATGGGACACGTCGGGGCTCGGAAGGGAAGTAGTGATGTTCTGCATTGCAGACTTTGATGGAATAGTCTGCGGGTGTCATGTCGCGTTTGGAGAACCCCTGATGTGCCTAAACAGTGGAAACCCCCACAAGTGACCCCATTTTGGAAACTAGACCCCCCAAGGAACTTATCTAGATGTGTGGTGAGAACTTTTAACCCCCAACTTGAGTTGAGCGAAACAGGCCATTCATTTTCAAAAATCGACGATTTTCACCAAAGTCGGGTTTCATGAAAAGAAACCCGACCGTGAAGTGAGTTCGGTCACGTGTTCGGCAACCATTTTGCTGGAGTCGGTTTTCCCCTACACTTTAAGCGCCTTTTCTTGGCCAATGAGCAAGGACACAGGCTGTGGGCAATGGGATGACATAGCCAGCGGCCAGCACCATCTTAGAGAAGGGCATTGCTGCAATTGGCTGGCTTTCAGTGGCGTCACAGTGCATATAAAATCCCTCAGCGCCGACCGCCATTTTACATCTGCCGAACTCAGGGTAGGGGAAGGTTGCTGGAAGTGCATCTGAGCAGGGAAGCGTTAGGCAGGGCCTAAAAAAAAAATTACTTTCTGCTGATAGCGATTAGCTGTACAGTGACTGTGCAGTGAGAGGGGAGGATTTTGCTGTGTGCAGCAACACTGGTTCTTAGGCTGCCTGCCTGCTAGTGACGTTGTAGAAATTGCTTGTGTGGAGCATCAGATTTGATTAGTAGGCTGCCTGACTGTGATAAAGGGGCAATTAATTTGATGGAGTAGCAGAGCTGCCTGCCAGTGACAGTGTACAAATTGCTTGTGTGAAGCATCACATCTGATTAGTAGGCTGCTTGATTGTGATAAGGGGGCAATTATATTATATTCCCCCTTTTATTCCCCATTGACTTGCATTGGGGTCGGATTTTCGACTCCGACCACACCATTTCCGTTAGTCGGCCGACTTCGTTCGACTCGACTTTTGAGAAAGTCGGGTCTCGACCCGAAAAATAGGAAAGTTGCTCATCTCTACTCCCAAGTGCTTCACAGAAGTTTATAACTATATATACACAATGAACCACAAACGATCAAATAGTCCAAAATTGTAGTACAAAAATATATATTTTATTGATACATAATAATAAAATGGAACAGGACAGGACAGTGGTAAAGGCTCATACCAATAAGCACTAGTGGGAAAAAGGGACACAGGCTGGTGAAAATGGCCTAATTGCTTAAATGGTAAATATACAAATCAGCAAATATTGCATGTAAAATATATGTAATATTATTGGCCATAATTGCTCATAACATAATTGATTTAAGGAGCAAAATTTGCTGTAGTGACGATATCAATATATAACAATGATCAAGTGACCATTGACTTCAATAGTCAAAAACATCACTACCTAGACATGAATTATGTCACAAACAGGTGATTATAGTAAACATCATTGAAAAGTGCCGGTATACCTGTTAGAAATGAAGAGCAACACCAGGTGCGTCCGCCCCGACGCGCGTTTCGGCTGTAGTGCCTTTTTCAAGAAGTTTATAACATAGAGCCAAAAAAATAAAAATTATATTTTTTTCCACAAAAATGATATTTTTGCCCCCAATTTTGTATTTTCCCAAGGGTAACAGAAGAAATTGGACCCCAAAAGTTAGTGTGCAATTTGTCCTGAGTATGCTGATACCCAATATACAGGGGAAAACTACTATTTGGGCTCATGGCAGAGCTCAGAAGGGAAGGAGCACCGTTTGACTTTTTCAACGCAGAATTGGCTGGAATTGAGATCAGACGCCATGTCGCATTTGGAGAGCCCCTGATGTGCCTAAACAGTGGAGACCCCCCAATTCTAACTCCAACCCTAACCCCAACACTCCCCTAACCCTAGTCCCAACCCTAACCATAACCCTAACCACAAACCTAACCCTAACACACCCCTAACCCTAATCCCAACCCTAACACAAATCCCTAACTTTAGCCCCAACCCTAACCCTAATGGGAAAATGGAAATAAATACATTTGTTAAATTTTATTATTTTTCTCTAACTAAGGGGGTGATAAAGGGGGCTTTGATTTACATTTATAGCAGGGTTTTATGTTTGGCAGCTGTTACACGCTAAATGTCACTTTTTATTGCAAGAAATAGTTTTTGCATCACCACATTTTGAGAGCTATAATTTTTCCATATTTTGGTCCACAGATTCATGTGATGTCTTATTTTTTGCGGGACGAGTTGACGTTTTAATTGGTACCATTTTTAGGCACTTGTCATTTTTTGATCACTTTTTAACCCCTTCATGACCCAGCCTATTTTGACCTTAAAGACCTTGCCATTTTTTGCAATTCTGACCAGTGTCCCTTTATGAGGTAATAACTCAGGAACGCTTCAACGGATCCTAGCGATTCTGAGATTGTTTTTTCGTGACATATTGGGCTTCATGTTAGTGGTAAATTAAGGTCGATAATTTTTGCGTTTATTTGTGAAAAAAATGGAAATTTGGCGAAAATTCTGAAAATTTTGTAATTTTCAAATTTTTTATTTTTATTCTGTTAAACCAGAGAGTTATGTGGCACAAAATAGTTAATAAATAACATTTCCCACATGTCTACTTTACATCAGCACAATTTTGGGAACAACATTTTTTTTTGTTAGGAAGTTATAAGGGTTAAAAGTTGACCAGCGATTTCTCCTTTTTACATCAAAATTTACAAAACCATTTTTTTTAGGGACCACCTCACATTTGAAGTCACTTTGAGAGGTCTATATGGCAGAAAATACCCAAAAGTGACACCTTTATAAAAACTGCACCCCTCAAGCTACTCAAAACTACATTCAAGAAGATTATTAACCCTTCAAGTGCTTCACAGGAACTAAAGCAACGTGGAAGGAAAAAATGGACATTTTAATTTTTCCAACAAAAATTTTCTTTTAGCATCAATTTTTTCATTTTTTCATGGGCTTCAGGATAAAATGGATCCTAAAATTTGTTGGGCAATTTCTCCTGAGTACACAGATACCTCATATATGGTCATAAACCACTGTATGGGCGCACGGCAGGGCTCAGAAGGGAAGGAGCGCCATTTGACTTTTTGAATAGAAAATATGCTGGAATATTTAGCGGTTGCCATGTCACATTTGGAGAGTCCCTGTGTGCCTAAACATTGGAGCTCCCCCACAAGTGACCCCATTTTGGAAACTAGACCTCCTAAGGAACTTATCTAGATGCATAGTGATCACTTTGAACCCTAAGGTGCTTCACAAATTGATCTGTAAAAAAAAGAAAGTACTTTTTTTCACAAAAAATTTTCTTTTAGCCTCAGTTTTTTTCATTTTCACATGGGCAACAGTATAAATTGGATCCTAAAATTTGTTGGGCAATTTCTCCTGAGTACACAGATACCTCATATGTGGTCATAAACCACTGTTTGGGCGCACGGCAGGGCTCAGAAGGGAAGGAGCGCCATTTGACTTTTTGAATGGAAAATATGCTGGAATATTTAGCGGTTGCCATGTCGCATTTGGAGAGTCCCTGTGTGCCTAAACATTGGAGCTCCCCCACAAGTGACCCCATTTTGGAAACTAGACCCCCTAAGGAACTTATCTAGATGCATAGTGAGCACTTTGAACCTCCAGGTGCTTCACAAATTGATCCGTAAAAAAAAATAAGTACTTTTTTTTCACAAAAATTTTCTTTTAGCCTCAGTTTTTTTCATTTTCACATGGGCAACAGTATAAATTGGATCCTAAAATTTGTTGGGCAATTTCTCCTGAGTACACAGATACCTCATATGTGGTCATAAACCACTGTTTGGGCGCACGGCAGGGCTCAGAAGGGAAGGAGCGCCATTTAACTTTTTGAATGGAAAATATGCTGGAATATTTAGCGGTTGCCATGTCGCATTTGGAGAGTCCCTGTGTGCCTAAACATTGGAGCTCCCCCACAAGTGACCCCATTTTGGAAACTAGACCCCCTAAGGAACTTATCCAGATGCATAGTGAGCACTTTGAACCCCCAGGTGCTTCACAAATTGATCCGTAAAAAAAAGAAAGTACTTTTTTTTCACAAAAATTTTCTTTTAGCCTCAGTTTTTTTCATTTTCACATGGGCAACAGTATAAATTGGATCCTAAAATTTGTTGGGCAATTTCTCCTGAGTACACAGATACCTCATATGTGGTCATAAACCACTGTTTGGGCGCACGGCAGGGCTCAGAAGGGAAGGAGCGCCATTTGAGTTTTTGAATGGAAAATATGCTGGAATATTTAGCGGTTGCCATGTCGCATTTGGAGAGTCCCTGTGTGCCTAAACATTGTAGCTCCCCCACAAGTGACCCCATTTTGGAAACTAGACCCCCTAAGGAACTTATCTAGATGCATAGTTAGCACTTTGAACCTCCAGGTGCTTCACAAATTGATCCGTAAAAAAACGAAAGTACTTTTTTTTCACAAAAATTTTCTTTTAGCCTCAGTGTTTTTCATTTTCACATGGGCAACAGTATAAATTGGATCGTAAATTTTGTTTGGCAATTTCTCCTGAGTACATAGATACCTCATACGTGGTCATAAACCACTGTTTGGGCGCACGGCAGGGCTCAGAAGGGAAGGAGCGCCATTTGACTTTTTGAATGGAAAATATGCTGGAATATTTAGCGATTGCCATGTCGCATTTGGAGAGTCCCTGTGTGCCTAAACATTGGAGCTCCCCCACAAGTGACCCCATTTTGGAAACTAGACGCCCTTAGGAACTTATCTAGATGCATAGTGAGAACTTTGAACCCCCAGGTGCTTCACAGAAGTTTATAACGCAGAGCCGTGAAAATAAAAAATCATTTTTTTTCTCAAAAAAAGATTTTTTAGCCCACTATTTTTTATTTTCACAATGGTTACAGGAGAAATTGGACCCCAAAAGTTGTTGTCCAGTTTGTCCTGAGTACGCTAGTACCCCATATGTGGGGGGAACCACTGTTTGGGCACACGTCAGGGCTCGGAAGTGATGTGGTGACGCTTTGAAATGCCGACTTGATGGAATGGTCTGTGGGCATCTTGTTACGTTTGCAGAGCCAATGATGTGCCTAAACAGTAGAAACTCCCCACAAGTGACCCCATTTAGGAAACTAGACCCCGCAAAGAACTTATCTAGATGTGTGGTGAGCACTTTGAACCCCCAAGGGCTACACAGAAGTTTATAACGCCCGGGCATGAAAATAAAAAAATCATATTTTTTCCACAATCAGGATCTTTTAGTCTCCAATTTTTTTATTTTCCCAAGGGTAACATGAGAAATTAGACCCCAAAAGTTGTTGTCCAATTTGTCCTGAGTATGCTGATATCCCATATGTGGGAGAAAACTACTGTATGGGCACACGTCGGGGCTCGGATGGGAAGTAGTGACGTTTTGAAATGCCCACTTGATGGAATGGTCTTCGGGCGTCATGTTACGTTTGCAGAGTCCCTGATGTGCCTAAACAGTAGAAACTCCCCACAAGTGACCCCATTTTGGAAACTAGATCCCCCAAGGAACTCCTATAGATGTGTTATAAGCACTTTGAATCTCCAAGTCCTTCACAGAAGTTTATAACGCAGAGCCGTGAAAATATAAAATCATTTTTTTTCCACAAAAATAATTTTTAGTCCCCAATTTTTTTTCCCAATGTTAACAGGACAAATTAGAACCCCAAAAGTTGTTGCGCAATTTTTCCCGAGTACGCTGATACCTCATATGTGGGGATACACCACTGTTTGGGCATACGTCGGGGCTTGGAATAAAGGGAGCACTGTTTGACTTTTTGAACGCAAAATTTGCAGGAATCAATGGTGGCGCCATGTCGCGTATGGAGACACCCTGATGTGCCTAAATAGTGGAAACCCCTCAATTCTAACTCCAACACTAACCCCAACACACCCCTAACCCCAACCCTAACCCCTACACACACCTAACCCTAATACAAACCCTAATCATAACCCTAACCCCAACACACCCCTAACCCTAATCCCAACTCTAACCATAAACCTAACTACAAGCCTAACCCTAATTACAACCCTAACCCTAATTCCAACCCTAACTCAAATTCCAACCCCAACCGTAATTCTAACCTTAACCCTAATGCTAACCCTAACCCTAGTTCTAACCCTAAGGCTGGGTTCATATTGCGTTTTACCAGCCCGTTCAACATGTAGCGTTGACCGGCTGGTAACGGTATAGCATAACGCGATCGCGTTATGCTATACCCGCTAGCGCAGATGAATCAGCAGATAATCAGCTGCGGATCCGCAGCAAAATCAGTCGCGGATCAGCAACAAAATCCGCCGCGGATCAGCAGCAAACTCCGCCGCGGATCAGCAGCAAAATCCGCCGCGGATCAGCAGCGAAATCAGCCGCGGATCAGCAGCGAAATCCGCCGCGGATCAGCAGCGAAATCCTCCGCGGATCAGCAGCGAAATCCTCCGCGGATCAGCAGCGAAATCCGCCGCGGATCCGCAGCGAATCAGCAGCAAAATCAGTCGCAGATCAGCAGCAAAATCCGCCGCGGATCCGCAGCGAAATCCGCCGCGGATCCGCAGCGAAATCAGTCGCAGATCCGCAGCAAAATCAGTAGCGGATCCGCAGCGAAATCAGTAGCGGATCCGCAGCGAAATCCGCCGCGGATCAGCAGCGAAATCTGCCGTGGATCAGCAACGAAATCCGCCGCGGATCAGCGGCGAAATCCGCAGCGGATCAGCAGCGAATCCGCAGTGGATCAGCAGCGAAATCCGCCGCGGATCAGCAGCGAAATCAGCCGCGGATCAGCAGCGAAATCCGCCGCGGATCAGCAGCGAAATCCGCCGTGGATCCGCAGCGAATCAGCAGCAAAATCAGTCGCGGATCAGCAGCGAAATCCGCCACGGATCCGCCGCGAAATCCGCCGCGGATCAGCCGCGATATCCGCCGCGGATCCGCAGCAAAATCCGCTAGGAAAAAAAAAAAATTATTATTTGTCCCTACTAGGGTTGAGCGATACTTTCCGATATCCAAAAGTATCGAATCGGAATGGTATCGCCGATACCCAAAAAATATCGGCGATACCCGATACCGATACCGGAAATCCAATGTAAGTCTATGGGAACAAAATATCGGAATTAAAAAAAAACCATTCTTGCCTTGTTGGTTAATTGTACATGAAGGAAAACAACAAAGAGTAATGTAGAATGTATTGGGGAAGGTTGAGGAGACATTAAAGGCAGAGATGTTTAACCCAATCAAATGGAATAGCATAAATATTTTTTTTTTAAAGATGTTCGGATTGACGAAGAAATTGACAATGTTGTTAACGTTTTTTCTATTTTGGCAAATATGTATATTTCACAACTTCCATGCTCTTCACCTTTTTAACTTTTCACACACTTTCTCCTTCATAATCTTCAGCAGCATCATCTTTTTCATCAAATTATTCTTCATCTTCACCTTCTTTATCTTCTTCTTAAACTTCTTGCTATTCATCTTTTTGTTAACATTACTCAGATTCTTCTTAATAAACTATTATTCTTATTCATATTGTACTTCATCTTCTTCATCATATTCTTATTTGTGACAGAGAATCCTGTACTTGTAATCTGTCAAAGTATGAATTTTTCATCCTTCCGTTCTTGCTAACACAAAAGATTTAAATTACAACAGTATTTGTCCGTGTTCAGTTTAGCCTGCAGCAGCAGGCATTTTCCAGGGGCACCACGAGGAGGAACGGACTCACCCCCATACACTGCTTAGTCTTCTTCTGCTTAGAATTTAGAGCATATATTTTGCTCTTCATTTTGGTCTTATACTTCATGTTCTTCTGCTTTTTGATCTTCTGCTTATTGTTCTTAAGTCTCTTGTTCTGTATCTTGTAGTTTGTCTTAACCTTCTTAGTCCTGTTTGGTAATCTTTTATTTCTTCTTTGTGATGGTGTTTAGGCTGGTTGGCTTGATGCTCGTCGTCCTTGTGGTCGTCATCTTCTTCGGGGTGGTCATCAGGGTCGTCATCTTCATTGTTGGAGATCCAGAGTGATTACCCAAAAAAGCATTGAAAAAATCTTCAATTTGTAAATGTAGCAGAAGGTACAAGAGTCAATGCAAGTAACGAGGACCAGCTGACTGTGCTGGAACCCGGAGGGGCAGCAGAAGGAAAAGAGCCAATGGCACAACCGAGGACCAGCTGACGTTACTGGGACACGGTTACTAAGCAGGAGGTACCTGTGCTCCAAAGCACTACCAAGGACCAGCAGACGTTGCTGGAACTCGGATACCGAGATGGAGGCACCTAGGCCAAAGGCACTGCGGAGAACCAGCTGACGGTACTGGAACCCGGACGGGTAGCAGAAGGTACAAGAGCCAATGCAAGTAACGAGGACCAGCTGACTGTGCTGGAACCCGGAGGGGCAGCAGAAGGAAAAGAGCCAATGGCACAACCGAGGACCAGCTGACGTTACTGGGACACGGTTACTAAGCAGGAGGTACCTGTGCTCCAAAGCACTACCAAGGACCAGCAGACGTTGCTGGAACTCGGATACCGAGATGGAGGCACCTAGGCCAAAGGCACTGCGGAGAACCAGCTGACGGTACTGGAACCCGGAGGGGCAGCAGAAGGAAAAGAGCCAATGGCACAACCGAGGACCAGCTGACGTTACTGGGACACGGTTACTAAGCAGGAGGTACCTGTGCTCCAAAGCACTACCAAGGACCAGCAGACATTGCTGGAACTCGGATACCGAGATGGAGGCACCTAGGCCAAAGGCACTGCGGAGAACCAGCTGACGGTACTGGAACCCGGACGGGTAGCAGAAGGTACAAGAGCCAATGCAAGTAACGAGGACCAGCTGACTGTGCTGGAACCCGGAGGGGCAGCAGAAGGAAAAGAGCCAATGGCACAACCGAGGACCAGCTGACGTTACTGGGACACGGTTACTAAGCAGGAGGTACCTGTGCTCCAAAGCACTACCAAGGACCAGCAGACGTTGCTGGAACTCGGATACCGAGATGGAGGCACCTAGGCCAAAGGCACTGCGGAGAACCAGCTGACGGTACTGGAACCCGGAGGGGCAGCAGAAGGAAAAGAGCCAATGGCACAACCGAGGACCAGCTGACGTTACTGGGACACGGTTACTAAGCAGGAGGTACCTGTGCTCCAAAGCACTACCAAGGACCAGCAGACGTTGCTGGAACTCGGATACCGAGATGGAGGCACCTAGGCAAAAGGCACTGCGGAGAACCAGCTGACGGTACTGGAACCCGGAGGGGCAGCAGAAGGAAAAGAGCCAATGGCACAACCGAGGACCAGCTGACGTTACTGGGACACGGTTACTAAGCAGGAGGTACCTGTGCTCCAAAGCACTACCAAGGACCAGCAGACGTTGCTGGAACTCGGATACCGAGATGGAGGCACCTAGGCCAAAGGCACTGCGGAGAACCAGCTGACGGTACTGGAACCCGGACGGGTAGCAGAAGGTACCCATGGAAATTTAAGATGACAGGCCGCGAGCCGGCCGCAGTTACCGAATCCCACAGTACTACAGTGGGTGATTGTCCTATTGTCACAACGGAAACAGCCTTTATTTGCATATCCCGCAGCACACATAGGAAGCACCTAAACTCCAAGCACCATAGAGTCGGCTAACCTGACCGCAACACGACAGGACAACTTATTGGAGGCTAAGTGACGTTTACACTGACAGGAAACAGATGGCGTGCTGTAACCAGTCTGGGCAGGAGTGAGTACCCGTGCCAATGGCACTTCCGAGCAACAACTGGCGGTGTTGTAGCCCAGGGATGAGAAGAGAACAGGGTGGAGGCAGCAGGACTTTTTGCCGTTCACACAGCAGGGGAACAGCTGACATTACTGAACCCCAGTAACACAGGAGCAAGTGTTCACTGTGCTAACAGCACTTCCGAGCAACAACTGGCGGTGTTGTAGCCCAGGGATGAGAAGAGAACAGGGTGGAGGCAGCAGGACTTTTTGCCGTTCACACAGCAGGGGAACAGCTGACATTACTGAACCCCAGTAACACAGGAGCAAGTGTTCACTGTGCTAACAGCACTTCCGAGCAACAACTGGCGGTGTTGTAGCCCAGGGATGAGAAGAGAACAGGGTGGAGGCAGCAGGACTTTTTGCCGTTCACACAGCAGGGGAACAGCTGACATTACTGAACCCCAATAACACAGGAGCAAGTGTTCACTGTGCTAACAGCACTTCCGAGCAACAACTGGCGGTGTTGTAGCCCAGGGATGAGAAGAGAACAGGGTGGAGGCAGCAGGACTTTTTGCCGTTCACACAGCAGGGGAACAGCTGACATTACTGAACCCCAGTAACACAGGAGCAAGTGTTCACTGTGCTAACAGCACTTCCGAGCAACAACTGGCGGTGTTGTAGCCCAGGGATGAGAAGAGAACAGGGTGGAGGCAGCAGGACTTTTTGCCGTTCACACAGCAGGGGAACAGCTGACATTACTGAACCCCAGTAACACAGGAGCAAGTGTTCACTGTGCTAACAGCACTTCCGAGCAACAACTGGCGGTGTTGTAGCCCAGGGATGAGAAGAGAACAGGGTGGAGGCAGCAGGACTTTTTGCCGTTCACACAGCAGGGGAACAGCTGACATTACTGAACCCCAGTAACACAGGAGCAAGTGTTCACTGTGCTAACAGCACTTCCGAGCAACAACTGGCGGTGTTGTAGCCCAGGGATGAGAAGAGAACAGGGTGGAGGCAGCAGGACTTTTTGCCGTTCACACAGCAGGGGAACAGCTGACATTACTGAACCCCAATAACACAGGAGCAAGTGTTCACTGTGCTAACAGCACTTCCGAGCAACAACTGGCGGTGTTGTAGCCCAGGGATGAGAAGAGAACAGGGTGGAGGCAGCAGGACTTTTTGCCGTTCACACAGCAGGGGAACAGCTGACATTACTGAACCCCAATAACACAGGAGCAAGTGTTCACTGTGCTAACAGCACTTCCGAGCAACAACTGGCGGTGTTGTAGCCCAGGGATGAGAAGAGAACAGGGTGGAGGCAGCAGGACTTTTTGCCGTTCACACAGCAGGGGAACAGCTGACATTACTGAACCCCAGTAACACAGGAGCAATGTTCACTGTGCTAACAGCACTTCCGAGCAACAACTGGCGGTGTTGTAGCCCAGGGATGAGAAGAGAACAGGGTGGAGGCAGCAGGACTTTTTGCCGTTCACACAGCAGGGGAACAGCTGACATTACTGAACCCCAGTAACACAGGAGCAAGTGTTCACTGTGCTAACAGCACTTCCGAGCAACAACTGGCGGTGTTGTAGCCCAGGGATGAGAAGAGAACAGGGTGGAGGCAGCAGGACTTTTTGCCGTTCACACAGCAGGGGAACAGCTGACATTACTGAACCCCAGTAACACAGGAGCAAGTGTTCACTGTGCTAACAGCACTTCCGAGCAACAACTGGCGGTGTTGTAGCCCAGGGATGAGAAGAGAACAGGTGGAGGCAGCAGGACTTTTTGCCGTTCACACAGCAGGGGAACAGCTGACATTACTGAACCCCAATAACACAGGAGCAAGTGTTCACTGTGCTAACAGCACTTCCGAGCAACAACTGGCGGTTTTGGAGCACAGGGTGAAGGAGGATGTTTAAATACTAGATTAAGTATTTTCCTTGTTACGTGTCAATTAAAAATGTCTATACTCCAAACAAGAGAAATATAACCTTTAGTACCATAAGATGATGATTTTACTTAAAAAAATATATGTAAATTAATAATTTACAAACATAAACGCATACATTAACATGTTGAAAAGCAATGCAAACCACAATTAAAAGAGGTTAAATAATCTGCTATACGGTTTAAAATATAAAGCATACAAGTACATATCAGAATCCATTAATGATGGCTAAGTAACAGTATGTACACCATTTTTATTGTGTAGACAATGAATGGCTGACTTAAAAACATAATCAGCATTACAAGTTATCTTTGACATTCATAAAACTTTACATTTGGTGAATAATATCACTAAAATTTTTAAAAAAATATCTAAAATTTCCATCATGTAATACTCATAATATGTGCCAATCATTTATATTAACAAACAAAAAATTTAAAAAGTGCATAGTGCATAGTGAAAACAGATATTTATGAATGACTGTGGACTTGCAAGCATGACAATGGATAGATAAGGTATATATAGATGAGACTGCATAGCCACAGATGGTGAATGGCGATGTAATACTGTACCTCAATAAAGTGTGCGTTACTACTACATCCTTTTTTTTATATAGCTTTATAAAAGGTTACGTGCATGTATGGTTGCGCCTTTGTTTGGACGCACAGACTGGCTTCCTGCTGTGATGCGTTGGGTATTGGAGCGTCTGTACGTCTTATGACGCAGACTAACATTCACGGTGCGCATCGTTCATCATCGCAAGCGTACCGACAACACAAAGGCGTTGTCATGACTGCTTTACTCAGTAAACATGCACCTATGATGAAACATACACGCATGTGCCCTATTACATAACAAGCTACAAGAAAAACGAGTGTGAGGTGTGACACAGCTGTTTTGTTAAGGTACAGTATTATATCGACATTGTACAGATGTCGCTATTCAGTCTGATAAATATATATCATTCACGTATTCTATCAGTTGTCGTTCTTTCAGCACCACTTACAGGTATATATTTTGCTATTGTGACTATGCACTATTGACTTTACCAAGGTAATGCATGATTTTTGGTAGCGATTATCATGTTTACATGAAGGACCTTTATGATATGGGCTGTTAACTTTCTAATCAAATATGTATTTTTTAAAATGACACAAATATACAGTTAGGTCCATAAATATTTGGACAGAGACAACATTTATCTAATTTTGGTTCTAGACATTACCACAATGAATTTGAAACAAAACAAATCAGATGCAGTTGAAGTTCAGACTTTCAGCTTTCATTTGAGGGTATCCACATTAAAATTGGATGAAGGGTTTAGGAGTTTCAGCTCCTTAACATGTGCCACCATGTTTTTAAAGGGACCAAAAGTAATTGGACAAATGACTCCAAGGCTATTTCATGGACAGGTGTGGGCAATCCCTTTGTTATGTCATTCTCAATTAAGCAGATGAAAGGGCCGGAGTTGATTTGAGGTGTGGTGTTTGCATTTGGAAGGTTTTGCTGTGAAGGAAACATGCGGTCACAGGAGCTCTCCATGCAGGTGAAACAAGCCATCCTTAAGCTGCAAGAACAGAAAAAAACCCATCCAAGAAATTGCTACAACATTAGAAGTGGCAAAATCTACAATTTGATACATCCTGAGAAAGAAAGAAAGCACTGGTGAACTCATCAATCCAAAAAGACCTGGGAGCCCACGGAAGACAACAGTGGTGGATGATCGCCGCATACTTTCTTTGGTGAAGAAGAACCCGTTCACAACATCAACTGAAGTCCAGAACACTCTCAGTGAAGTAGGTGTATCTGTCTCTAAGTCAACAGTAAAGAGAAGACTCCATGAAAGTAAATACAAAGGGTTCACATCTAGATGCAAACCATTCATCAATTCCAAAAATAGACAGGCCAGAGTTAAATTTGCTGAAAAACACCTCCAGAAGCCAGCTCAGTTCTGGAAAAGTATTCTATGGACAGATGAGACAAAGATCAACCTGTACCAGAATGATGGGAAGCCAAAAGTTTGGTGAAGAAAGGGAACGGCACATGATCCAAGGCACACCACATCCTCTGTAAAACATGGTGGAGGCAACGTGATGGCATGGCCATGCATGACTTTCAATGGCACTGGGTCACTTGTGTTTATTGATGACATAACAGCAGACAAGAGTAGCCGGATGAATTCTGAAGTGTACCGGGATATACTTTCAGCCCAGATTCAGCCAAATGCTGCAAACTTGATTGGACGGCGCTTCATAGTACAGATGGATAATGACCCCAAGCATACAGCCAAAGCTACACAGGAGTTCATGAGTGCAAAAAAGTGGAACATTCTTCAATGGCCAAGTCAATCACCAGATCTTAACCCAATTGAGCATGCATTTCACTTGCTCAAATCCAGACTTAAGAGGAAAGACCCACAAACAAGCAAGACCTGAGGGCTGCGGCTGTAAAGGCCTGGCAAAGCATTAAGAAGGAGGAAACCCAGCGTTTGGTGATGTCCATGGGTTCCAGACTTAAGGCAGTGATTGCCTCCAAAGGATTCGCCACAAAATATTGAAAATAAAAATATTTTGTTTGGGTTATGTTTATTTGTCCAATTACTTTTGACCTCCTAAAATGTGGAGTGTTTGTAAAGAAATGTGTACAATTCCTACATTTTCTAACACATATTTTTGTTCAACCCTTCAAATTAAACGTTACAATCTGCACTTGAATTCTGTTGTAGAGGTTTCATTTCAAATCCAATGTGGTGGCATGCAGAGCCCAACTCGCGAAAATTGTGTCACTGTCCAAATATTTCTGGCCCTGACTGTAAGTAATGTTGAAGAGGACTATTCCTACATGCATTGTTTGCACAATATTACAGGTGTACATCACGTCCCTTAATCAACATTGGATTATTATATTTACTTGTATGCTTTTATTTCAAAGGCAAGAACACTGAAGTATAACCTTCGCACTTCAGCAGTTGTCAAAGTTCAACCCACATTATGCACTTCCAACATTGCAGCATTTGAGTGATCATGATGTGAGTTGGATTTGTCTAAGCTATGGAGTGACAAGGTTGACCATCAGTATCCTATAGCATAAGTAGGCTTTTGTGTTTGCATTTGTTTTCGACATGTGCATATCTGTAATAATATGTCACACAATTATTTTGTTACAGATTTGTGACAAAGACTAATCATTTTATGGTTTGAAAGTTGACGTTTCAAATGTTTACAGCTTAGAAATCACGGTGTAGCCTCATATCTATGTGTAGCACTAGACACTTTGAGATGTCATGTTTTTTTCACCATGATTAGGTAGCTAGCAGTAATTTTTGCCAGACACACAGCAGGGGAACAGCAGGCGTTACTGAACCCCACAAACACATCAGCGATTGTTTTCATCTGTGCATCTAACACTTCTGAGCAGCAACTGGCGCTGTTGAAGCCCAGGGTCAAGGAGGGTGTAGGCAGAGGCCTAGTATGAGACGTTTGAAGTTGAAGTTGTAGTTAGCAGCAGTAATTTTTGCCAGACACACAGCAGGGGAACAGCAGGCGTTACTGAACTCCACAAACACATCAGCGATTGTTTTCATCTGTGCATCTAACACTTCTGAGCAGCAACTGGCGCTGTTGAAGCCCAGGGTCAAGGAGGGTGTAGGCAGAGGCCTAGTATGAGACGTTTGAAGTTGAAGTTGTAGTTAGCAGCAGTAATTTTTGCCAGACACACAGCAGGGGAACAGCAGGCGTTACTGAACCCACAAACACATCAGCGATTGTTTTCATCTGTGCATCTAACACTTCTGAGCAGCAACTGGCGCTGTTGAAGCCCAGGGTCAAGGAGGGTGTAGGCAGAGGCCTAGTATGAGACGTTTGAAATTGAAGTTGTAGTTAGCAGCAGTAATTTTTGCCAGACACACAGCAGGGAACAGCAGGCGTTACTGAACCCCACAAACACATCAGCGATTGTTTTCATCTGTGCATCTAACACTTCTGAGCAGCAACTGGCGCTGTTGAAGCCCAGGGTCAAGGAGGGTGTAGGCACAAAATATTGAGTTATTGCCTTGTTACGTGGCCATTGCAAATGTATGTACTTCAAACAAGAATAAATGAAGTTTTACTAGGACAATAAAATGATGAATTTCAATTCCAAGAATAGAAAAATATTTATACTTGAGAGTCCTCTGTGGTTGATACCGTTTAATGGCTAACTGAAAATATGGTAACAAATTCAAAGCTTTCGAGACTACTCAGGTCTCTTCATCAGGCTAAGACAAAAAAAAAAATAATGAAGAATCACATATTTCTACACACAAACAGGACACAGGAATAGGTAAGACAAGTGAGGGAGGGACAAGTGAGGGGAGACCGGCCAAAAAATGAGAACAAGGATGAATTATCAGCGCCACACGATAAGTCAAAAAATTATGGATTTACCTGTGGCAAAACACTTTTGTATGCCTGGTCATAGCATGATGGATATGGAATTACTGGTATTAAAATATAACTTCAAATATGAGAAAGATACAAAGGTTTCAGAATATAAGCTCATCATGACCTTTGACACTGTTAGTGATGGAATGAATAGATCACACGGATTTATGTCATTCTATATCAATTAAGGAATCTGCGTCTCTGCCCTTCCAGGGGCATGAAAACACAAAACCAGACCCCAATCAGAGGGCAATAAAACTTTCTATCCTTATCTAGGAACTGTTCCAATATTTATGTTCATCCCTCTGTGATAATGACAGTTCTGCTACACGTCACTTACTTGTCTTACCTATTGCACTATTCCTGTGTCCTGTTGTGTATAGAAATATGTGATGCTTCATTTTTTGTTTTAGTCTTTGCCTGATGAAGAGACGTGAGTAGCCTCGAAAGCTTGCAATTTGTTACCATCTTTTCAGTTATCCATTCAAAGGTATCAACCACTGTGGACTCTCAAGTCTAAATATTTTTCTATCTAATAATGGCTAACACGGTACGAAGATACACATGTTTCCTAACTTCAAGAATAAAAATAAAAACACTGCAAATATAAACGCATATATGCACATGCCAACAAGAAATGGAACAACACACCACACAAAAAATTGGTTACAAAATATAGTGTTGTAAATTTAACAATAAAAGTCCATTTTTGTATTTATGAATAATGCTTAAGGAACGCTATGTTAAACCATAACATAGTGAAGACAATGGATTTTGTAATCGTCACTCATCATCATCATCATTGCAATTTAGATGTGACAGTCACAGACATTTCAATTATTTAAGTTAATAAAATCGTTACTTTGTACAGCATGTATGACATGTCCAGCATGGACTCATCAATGTGATGACACAATAATGTATGATAAAAAATAACCATTTAAAAAAACATAATGCATTGTCACAATTTAAGTGTGTGCCTGCAAGTGTAGGTGAAAGAAAGGCTACGGATAGCAAAGGTATATTCTATGTCTGTATCAGACAGTGGACAGCCTCTGATGGGTAATGGCGATGTTATACTGTACGTCAATAAAGTCTGCGGCTGCAACCATGCATTTTTTGCTTGGACAGTGTTGAAGAGGGTAAAAGCATGTCTGGTTGCGCAAGGCTTTATCCGTCAACACTACCTTCCTACTGTCACGCGTAGGGTAGGGTAGCGTGTGTCAATTAGATGACTATATAAAATGTGACGTTACGCAGCGTTATTGCGCCCTAGGGACGCCAAAAATACGACAGCAGTAATCATTTACTGTCTAATACTCCACCTATGACCAACAAAAAAAGACCGTTCCCTCTTTAACAATCTACAAGACTAACAAGCATAATGGTTGACGCAGACTTTATGGAGGTACAGTATTACATCGACATTGTACATGAGTAACTATGCACTGTGATACCTATATACCATTATTAATTTATATCTGTTGTGGTTGTTTCAACAGCACTTGCAGGTATAACTACCTATTGTCAGTATGCATGATGCACTTTCTAGATGTAATAATTTATTATTGCACATTATTACCAGGTTTAGATGCTGGCCATTTCATATATGGTGTGTGAAGTTACAGTTGGCATCAGTATGTGTATTTTATACTGTCTGTCATAAATAAAACTCGTGATGATGATGATGAGGATTTTATGATTCGTACATCCATTGACTGCATTATCTTACAGGTACCGATAAAGTTCCTTAAAAAGCATTAATTGATAAGTATGAAATGTACTTTTATGCATTAATTTCAAAAAGTGAACACTATGTTTTAGTTTTGTTACCATTTCTAATAGACATGTGCAGATATGCGCTGTGATGACAAATTATTATTTGTCCATATTTGGCATAAAAATTTATCATTCTAGGCCTGGAAAACTTCACAATTTCATGTTTTAAGCATAACAATCAGGGTGACGGCTCTTCCCTATTTGGAGCATGTTCGACATGGGTTTTTCTGTGCATGTGTAGGGAACAGGAGACATGGATAACGTTGCGAACCAGTTATTTAATCTGAAAACGGACAGACAAATTCTGGCGAGATCCATGCCTTGTTCATTTTCAGAAAAGTAAGCCGGTCTACATTATCGGAGGATAGTCGCATGCGACGGTCTGTTAGTACACCACCTGCGGCACTAAAGACGCGCTCCGATAATACACTGGCAGCAGGGCAAGCCAGCACCTCCAATGCATACTGGCTAAGCTCTGGCCATGTATCCAGCTTAGAGACCCAAAACTTGAATGGGGAAGAGCCATCTGGGAGTACACTGAGAGGGAAAGACATGTAGTCTGTCACCATCTTACGGAAACGTTGCCTCCTGCTGACTGGAGCCGTCTCGGATGGTGTAGACATTGGTGGCGCTGCCACAAAACTTCGCCACATTTGGAACATACTGGTCTTGCCCTGTGCAGAGGCGCTGCTTGTGCTCCCTCTTGTTGCAGAGCTGTCTCCACTGCCTCGACGCACAGAGCTGCTTTGTAAAGCAGTAGCAGCAGCAGTGCTCTCGGCTGGAATGGAGAACATTATGGATTGCACCAGTGTGTCTTGGTACTCCCGCATTTTACGCTCCCGGTTCAACGGTGTGATGAGGCTTTGTAAGTTGTCCAGGTAGCGAGGGTCTAGGAGGGTGTACACCCAATAATCAGACGTGGTGAGAATGTGGGCGATGCGGCGGTCGTTTCTCAGGCACTGCAGCATGAAATCAACCATGTGCTGCAGACTCCCAACTGGCCAAGAAACGCTGTCCCCTGCAAGAGGCGTCATCTCTGCCTGCTCTGCATCACCCCACCCTCGCTCTACATACTGACTAGAGCGTTGTGTACCTCCCTCTGGAGCGATGTCTTCCTCCTCCATTGACTCCTCCTCATCCTCCTCAGAAAAGTGATCCCTGCCCAGACCTTTGTGAGGAACCACGTTGCGCTGACTGTCCAGAAGGTGATGGAATTAGTGACTCCTCATCCTCCACCTCTTCCAAAACCTCATCCCTTATTGCTTGCAGTGTTTTTTGAAGCAGGCAGATAAGGGGGACAGTCAGACTGACTAGTGCATCATCTGCACTCGCCATCCGCGTTGACTCATCAAACGCACGCAAAACGTGGCAGATGTCCTTCATAGAGGCCCACTCAGTAGTGGTGAAGTGTGAACGACGCAAATTGCGAGTTGATTGCGCCTGATGCAGCTGATACTCCATTACTGCTGGCTGCTGCTCACACAACCGCTCCAACATATGTAACGTGGAATTCCACCTGGTGGGTACGTCACATATGATGCGATGTTCAGGAAGGCGAAATCTGCGTTGCAGAGCTGCAATGCGCGATCTGGCCATGCTGGAACGTCGCAAGTGAGCGCACTCTAGGTGGACCTTGTGCAGCAGTGCATCAAGATCCGGATAGTCCCTCAAAAAACTCTGCACGACCAAGTTGAGCACATGTGCCAGACATGGTATGTGAGTGAGGTTGCCAAAGCCCAGAGCTGCCACCAGATTTTGGCCATTGTCACACACTACCAAGCCTGGCTGGAGATTCGCTGGCAAAAACCACACGTCGCTCTCCTGCTTGATGGCATTCCAGAGCTCCTGCGCTGTGTGGCTTCGATTCCCCATGGATATTAATTTCAGGACGGCCTGTTGACGTTTGGCCACGGCTGTGCTCATATCGGTCGCATCAGGTAAGCGTTCACGGGTCCATGTGGAGGTAGACCGTGACGGCTCCTGCAGCGATGATTCTGAGGAACTGGAGTAGGAGGAGGAGTCAATGTGGACAGACTTGATTCCTGCAATCCTTGGAGTTGGCAGAACACGTACAGCGCCACTCGCAAGATCTGTACCCGGCTCCACAACATTGACCCAATGGGCAGTGAGGGAAAGGTATCGTCCCTGGCCATGGGTACTGGTCCACGCATCGGTGGTCAGGTGGACCTTGCTACTGACGGCGTTTAGTAGCGCATGTTTAATTTTTCCCTCAACATGCTTTTGCAGACCAGGGACGGCTTGCCTGCTGAAATAAAATCGGCTGGGCACATTGTATTGTGGGACTGCCAATGACATTAAGTCACGGAAACTGTCAGTCTCCATCAGCCTGAATGACAGCATTTCAAGGGACAGGAGTTTTGCAATGCCAGCATTCAGAGCCTGTGCTCGTGGATTGTTTGCCGAGTATGGCCGTCTTTTATCCCATGCCTGTGCTACCGATGGCTGTTTTGTGGCCTGGGAGTGTGAGGATGACAGGGAACTTGCAGCTGTGGGTGGAATAACACTGGGTCTCTGGACAACAGTTACAGAGGTTCTTCCATGGCGATCCTGTGAGGAAGCCGAACCAGCTGTGTGTGAGCTGGAGGAAGAGGCTCCAACACGAGCTGAAGATGTAGGTGCTGCTGTAGGTTGGCCTACATCTCCAGTGTGTCTTTGTAACTCAGCTACGTGCTTTGTCCGTACATGTTTCCACATATTTGTGGTATTGAGGTTACTGATATTTTTACCTCTTTTAACTTTTTGATTACACAGCTTGCATTTGACATAGCAAATATCATCTGCAAGTGTGTAAAAAAAAGACCACGCAGTGCAAGTCCTGGGAGCGCCCGGTTTGGCTGTTGGAAGAGAACTGCTACGAACGGGTGCCAAACTGGAGGGTACAGGTAACCGAGTCTGCAGCCTACCTCTCCCTCCTGTTTGTACCGTTGGGGCAATCTCTTCCTCAGAGCTGCTACCACCACCTTCCTGTTCCTCACGCCATGTTGGGTCTTGGACCTCATCATCTCCACTACCCTCTTCCAATACCTGCTGCTGTTGGGTGGTCTGGCCAGCACCTTGCTCAACAGAAAATGGCACCTGAGTCTCATCATCATCAGATGCGTTCTGCAGTGTGCTGACCATCGGCACTGGCTCACCCGCCTCTTCACATTCAGAGAGACACAGCTGTTGCGCATCACTGCATACTGCCTCTTCTTCACATTCCAGAATGCTGCTTGGCTGGGCCCTGTTTCCAAGCCAACAGATTCTGAGAACAGAAGCAGAGACTCAGCTGGCTCCAGTTCAGAACTCTCTGACTGCCTGGGCAATTTGGCAGGCGGTGAAGAGACAGATGGTTTTTCAACAGTGCTGTGGTCCTGAGAGGAGGTGGAAGCAATTGAAGTCAATGCATTGGCTGCCATCCAACCAACAACGGCTTCAATTTGTTCTTCCCGCAGCAGGGGGGTACGCTGAGCTCCTACAAAAGTGCGCATAAAGGAACGCTCACGGGGAAAACTGGTGGATGCTGTGTCACTGGGTGCGGCAGCAGCCACAGAATCCCCACGTCCTCTCCCTGCTGAAACTCCACGGCCTCGACCACGTGCCTTACTCCCTGCCTTCTTCATCTTGGTAGATTGATAAAGAAAGTCAGAAAAGTTATAAGGCCTAAGTGTGGTTATTCCTCAGAGACTGCAGTGAACACTGCAGACAACTGTTCAGTAGCTGTGAAAGGCCCCTTTGTCTACTTCTATAGTGTTTGCAACCACTGTATTGTATACAGATGGAAGCGCGTCACACTAATAGATTAGATTTTTTTCAAATATAATGGAGCTGCACCAATTAGAGAAAAATGTGAAGGATGAGGCAGTGACACACGCTCAGCAGACTACAACCAGCAGTAGTTGAAGAACTACCTGGAGCGTTATCTGCACTCAAAAAATGAAAAGCTCACAGACTACAGTGAACACTGCAGACAACTGTTCAGTAGCTGTGAAAGGCCCCTTTGTGTACTTCTATAGTGTTTGCAACCAATGTATTGTATACGGATGGAAGCGCGTCACACTAATAGATTAGATTTTTTTAAAATAGAATGGAACAGCACCAATTAGAGAAAAATGTGAAGGATGAGGCAGTGACACACGCTCAGCAGACTACAACCAGCAGTAGTTGAAGAACTAACTGGAGCGTGATCTGCACTCAAAAAATGAAAAGCTCACAGACTACAGTGAACACTGAAACACAACTGTCCACAATCTGTGAAAGGCTACTCCTTTGTCTACTTCTATAGTGTTTGCAACCACTGTATTGTATACGGATGGAAGCGCGTCACACTAATAGATTAGATTTTTTGCAAATATAATGGAGCTGCACCAATTCCACAAAATCAAATTAAAAAAAGAGTCAGTGAGTGACACTTGCAGATGCCTACAAACAGCGGTGGATGCAGAGCAAACTGCAGCGTCACCTGCACTCTCACACACACCTTGCACAGAGCTGTTAAAACAACACTGGCAAAAGGAAGCTTTACACAGCGGTTGGTAAACTAGCCTGCCTAAAGCACAGTAGAGTACACAAAATCGCAATCTCTAACTGTCCCTCAGAGTCAGCACAGTAGCGTTCTGTCCCTTACTGAATTCACAGCACAGTGACGCTAAAATGGAGGCGGCGCCTTTTATAGTGCATTCTGACATCATTTCAGCAGCCAATCACAGCCATGCCATTAGTTAAGATGACCGCAGCATTACAGGATGTGCCCACACTTCATAAGATTCCTCATTGGCTGACTAAAATCACATTGCCTCTCAAAGAATTATGGGAACTTCCGATTCCGGTATACGATATATGAAAAATATCGGAACTAAGTATCGGAATTCCGATACAGCGAATATCGGCCGATACCCGATACTTGCGGTATCGGAATGCTCAACCCTAGTCCCTACCTATGACGGGGGGGGGGTTCATTTACTTTTTTTTATTTTGATCACTGTGACAGTTTATCACAGTGATCAAAATAATTTTTTTTACAATGGAGGGCGCACTGCGCATGCGCCGGCCGGCATGGCGCACTGCGCATGCGCCCGCCATTTTCCAAGATGGCGGCGCCATGAAGAATCCCGGGCAGCCGCCGGGACGGATCCAGGGACATCGGTGGACCGGGAGAGGTGAGTAGGGGACGTCGGAAGGTGAGGGGGGGATCGGAAGGTGAGGGGGGTGATCGCAGGAGCAGGGGAGCAGACAGCGACGGCGGTGACCGATCGCTGCCATCTTTCGATGGCGGCGGCCGATCACCGCCGTGACATGGTGTGGGGGGGTCTGATCGCGGTCTCCAGCCATGGCAGATGCTATTGCAGCATCGGCCATGGCTGGATTGTAATATTTCACCAGTTTCATTGGTGAAATATTACAAATCGCTCTGATTGGCAGTTTCACTTTTAACAGCCAATCAGAGCGATCGTGGCCACGTGGGGGTTAAGCCAACCCCCCTGTGGTGATGCAGTAAGGGTCCTGTTACTGCGGGTCGGGTGACCTTTCAGTGACCCCGGACCCCCGACCCGCAGTAACATGATTTATAGCATGACGCCTACGTCGGCGTCATGGGTCGGGATGGCACAGGTTTTCATGACGCCGACGTAGGCGTCATGGGTCGGGAAGGGGTTAATACGATTTTTGGGAGGAAGAATGAACAAAAACCAGCAATTCACGAACTTCTTTTGGGGGGGTCGTTTATACCGTTCCGTGTGTGGTAAAATCGATAAAGCAGTTTTACCTCATTTATATCTTTTTTATGTTTTGGCGCTTTTATACAATAAAAACAATAATATATTACAAATAATTGTTTTTGCATCGCTTTATTCTGCGAGCTACAACTTTTTTAATTTTTTGCTGATGATGCTGTATGGCAGATCAGTTTTTGCGGGACAAGATGACGTTTTCAGCAGTATCATGTTTATTTATATCCGTCTGTTTGATCGCGTGTTATTCCACTTTTATTCAGCGGTATGATGATAAAGCATGACAGTTTTATAGGGCGGGTCGTTACGGATGCAGAGATACTAAATATGTGGTTTTATTGTTGTGGTTTTTTTTACATGAAAGAAATGAATTTATTGGGGAATTTTTCTTTTCTTTATTTTGGAATTTTTTTTTTTACACGTTATTTTTATTTTTTTTACATTTTTACTTTGTCCCAGGGTGGGACATCACTGTATAATGTAAGATCGCTGGTCTGACAGTTTGTGCAACACTCTGTCACATCAGCGATCTCACAGGCAGTGCTTCAGGCTTTCTCAGTGCCTGCTCTCAGCAGGCACTGAGGAAGCCGCCTCCCTGCAGGACCCGGAAGGACCCCGTGGCCATCTTGGATCCGGGGTCCTGCAGGAAGGAAGCCCTCAGAACAGCGCGGTCACATCGCGCTGTTCTGAGGGTATCAGGGAAGCATGCAGGGAGCCCCGTCCCTGCGCGATGCTTCCCTGTGCCCCGGTACACTGCGATCATCTTTGATCGCAGTGTGCCAGGGGTTAATGTGCCGGGAGCGCACCATGACCGCTCCTGGCACATAGTGCCGGGTGTCAGCTGTGATATTCAGCTGACACCCAGCCGCGATCAGCTGCGCTCCCCCCGGGAGCACAGCTGATCGTCTATGACGTACTATCCTGTCCCTGGGAATTAAGTCCCAGGGCACATGGATGGGATAGTACGTCCAATGACAGAAAGGGGTTAAATACCTGAGAGTCCTAAATCCTAATAGTCCTCTGGTGTGTGAGGCAACGGAACACAGGTGCAGCAGAGCCGGAAGCTATGACAGAGGCAAAATCACCACTCAGGTGAAGGTACAGCTGCGCATGTGCCAAGTGAGACGCACAGTGTATATCATGGAACACATAGAGAACTGCGCGTGCGCAGTCAGAATAGTACAAATAATGGAACGCTCCTATCAGATCTCAAAGCAGCAAGTGCGGCTCCCGGGAGACAAGGAAACAGTACAGACACAGATACAATAGCTAGTGAACACACACAATGGCCATACGGAGACAATACAACATATAACAAATACCCTAACAACGGATGAACACGCATGTAACAGCTAGAGACAAGCTGTGTAAATAATTTAATAACAATAAATTACAAATAAATTGTTAACAATAGTGCACAACATGCATATCTAATATATTAATCAGATAAAGGGAAAAAAAAAGGAGGCATGTGACAATGTAACCCCCTATCCCAATAGAATATGGAATAAGAGCTAATAACATGTACTATTATTCAATCAAGCAATTAATAAGTACAGAGGTATGACCCTCCTAACATACTTAAATGTAAAGAAGGATAAGTTATGTCTCATGGTCCAATAGCACATAAATGCATAAATAGTAACATAATGTTAAGTAGACAGAGGGGGAACAAACCATGTCCCACAATACGGAATAAAAAAAAATCCATTGAGTCACGTAGCCCAATGATTGCAACGAACAATGGGAAAGAAAGTTATGACTTTGATGGATAATTAAGCCCGGGGGGTATAACCCTCCTAACATGGTTAGTTGTAAGAGCAGATCCATAGTGTCTCATGGTCCAATAGCACACCAATACATGAATAATAGCATAGTGACAAGTAGACAAAGGGGGAACATACCATGTCCACCAGAATGGAAGAGAGAAAAATCCATTGTGTCTCATAGCCAATGATTACAGCAAAAAATGGTGCACGAAAGTTCATAAGTAATGACATAATAACAAGTAAAATACAAGAGGACATATCATGTCCCATAATACGACAAGAAGAGTAATATTAGATGATAAAATCATCAAAAGGAGGGACCCTCATATCATGAGCCAAAAAAATTAATAATCTCACATTTTTATAATCTCTTAATAAAGCCCGAGCCTAGGTCATATAAATATCTAAAGGCCAAGGAATACATATAGTGCCTCAATGGGAATAAAGTACAGATGATCCAGGGAGAATTGGACACAGATGATCCAGGAGCAAATCCTTATAGATCCATGGTCGGTCTTATCCTAAAATGCAACAGAGAATTACATCCTCGAGGTACTAGTACTTCCAACCAAGGTCCTGTATAATGAATGAAAAAAATATATTAACCCAAAAATCCTGTAAACAATAATTCCTGATTAACTCCAGCCGGAGTAATGAAGCCCAGATTAAAAATCCACCAGGACTCAACCTACAACAATTGTTTTTTGGGGGAGCCCCCTATTAGAAACGAAAATCTTATCCAGTCCAACCACCCTCACGTTAGTAACTTTTTCCGAGTGGTGGGCCAAGAAATGAGCCGCCACCAAAGTCAGGGTCTTACCCTTGATATGATCCGAAGAGGCCAGTATGATAGTAGAAAAATGTTTCTGTATTCGTCGTCATAGTTCCTGAGACGTCTGGCCTACATAGACCTGTTGACAAGGACAGACCAGAGCATAGATGACACAACTGGTTTTACAATTAATGTAAGATTTCAATCTGTGTCTAGTGCCATCGGTAGGGTTGATAAAATAGTCCATGGTAGAATGCACATATGGACAATTAGAACAATTCCCACAAGAAAAGGAACCCCTCAAGGTGATCCCTCGATTTAACTTGGTGATAGGTCTAGTAAAATGGCTCCTCATAAGGAAATCCCTCAGATTGGGGCTCTCCTCGCAGTGAGGCCAGGTTGCTCACCAAAGATATCTGAAGTCTGTAGATCTGTGGTCAGTATACCCCAGTGCCTTCGAAGAACCTCCCTCACCTTTATCCAGTGGCTGTTGTATTGGGTGATAAAACGTGGTCTAGAGTCCCGTACTTGGTTCCGTGTTGTCAACAAAGCATCCTGGGTCTGTCCCGTGGCCCATTGGCAGGCCGTCGCCATGCTCCTATGCGGATAGTTTCTTTGTTTGAAACATTTGGTAAGATCCAAGGTCTCACTGCGAAAATCTAGGTCAGAGGAACAGTTCCTTCTTGTCCTCAAGAATTGTCCAATAGGTACCCCATTCTTGGTATGAACCAGATGAAAACTTCGGTAATCCAACAGGCTATTGGTAGCCGTGGGTTTCCGAAACAGCTTGGTAGAAATGGCCACATTGTCAATGGAAACCGTAAGGTCCAGAAAGGTCACTGAGAGATGGGACATAGAATGGGTCAAAAAGATATTGTAAGGATTATCATTCAAGAATTCAATAAATGTGAGACATTCCTCTGTAGTCCCCGCTAAACAAAGAGAATGTTATCAATATAGCGCGACCAATATCGCACTTTATCTCTAAATCCATTGGACAAGTAGACCACCGTGGCCTCCCACCAACCTAAGAACAGGTTAGCCAGGGCCGGGGCACATCTAGCCCCCATCGCCACTCCTGAGGTCTGGAGATAGTAAGTCCTATCAAAAACAAAGAAATTACGCTTTGTGATAAACTCTAACAAATCTATGACTAGATAATCATACATTCTGTCTGAATGAGTAAACTGATTAAAGAAGTAAAGGACAGCCTTGATGCCAATTACATCATGTGAAGGAAGGTTTGAGAAGGAAGACCTTCACCATTGGTTGTAGGAAATAGTCCACAAAAATAGAAGTCTTTTCGCACAAGCTACCTATACTGGCCACAATGGGGTGACCGGGAAGTTTTGTAAAATTTTTGTGGACTTTAGGCAACATATAAAAGGTTGACGTGACTGGATGTTCAACCCACAAAAATTCCCATTCCCTCTTGTTAATGATGCCCAAATCTAGAGCCCTATCCTGTAGCCTCCGAAGTTTAACTGAGAAGGGACACGTTGGGTCTGACGGCAATTTCCTATAGAATTTTGGGTTATCCAATTGACGATGAGCCTCCTCCAAATACAATGTATGTCGACACAAGACCACATTACCACCCTTGTCAGCCTCCTTAATTAGAAAGATATTATTAGATTTAAGGCTGACAAGGGCCCTTCTTTCCTCAGCATTGAGATTGTCCAACTGCTGAGGTTGAGGAGAGATATTCAAAAAATCTTTTTTAAACCAACTCATAGAAAACCCTAATGGCTGGAACCAAAGAAAATGGAGCCACTATAGACTTGTTCATATAAGGAAAACGCCTCTTACCCAACTCATGCGATTCCTCCTGCAGAAGGTCAAAAAAATCCTGGAGTACTTGTCAGTCTGTACTGCCGTACGTGGTTTGCTGTGCAATACTTGACGGACAAGATGTCTACAGAAAAGATATAAGTCCTTAACCAAGGTAAATTTGTCAACAGACTGCACTGGGGCAAAAGTAAGGCCCCTTTCAAGGACAGATATTTCAATTGGTGACAAGTCATAATCCTAAAGATTAATAGGCTGAAGGGTACCAACCTGTGCCTGAGTGTCATCTTATACCAGACTCCGAGTAGATGCTATATGTACTTGCGGAAGTTCTTGTGCTGATTGGAAAATGGAGGACTGCGTCCCTTGTAACAAGTGGTCCTTGTGAACACATGGCTTGCGCCGACGGCCCCTTCTAGGCTGACGTCGGGCTCGCTCTCGGCCGAGGATAAAAAAATGACTGCCTGATGTATAGTCTGATTTATGTATTGGATCAGTACAACCCCCTGTGGTTTTCTGTACCTGAGCCACCTGTCGTCTATTCCCTCGATGTTTCCATTGGAAAGCCTGATGCAGCTCAAAGTCCCTGCGATCCCTGTGAAATTTAGATTTTTTCTTTTGTGTAACATCCTTATCATACTTGTCCAAAATGTCCTTCAGTTTGATTTTGAAGGGCTGTACCTGTGTGATGTCATCAAATGTGGTCAACTTGGATTCCAAATCCTTAATTTGATTCTTAGTGGAGGACAAAAGCTCTCTATCATGTTCAAGCAACATGTTCATAATAATGTTTGAACACCACAGAAGCCCTGCTCCCAAGTCTTACGGAAACTGGGGGATGGTTCCCATGCAGGATAGATAGATACTCCAAGACCACGTGGTACAATATTGGACTAAATGTATTCCTCTAAGGAGTGAATATTCCACCACAGCCTTATCCCAGATTTGTGTGCTGTGATAAGATCTGTAGTTAATTGTGCAAAATCTGAATTGGGTCTAACAACATCCGGAGAAGAGAAATTATAGGAGGACTGTGCCCGCCAAGCTACTTCCCGAGCATCCCAGTCCAACATACACCGCGCCAGCCAACCACACCGAAGAACTAAGAAGGACAGGAGCAAAAAAATTATAAACCACAATAGACAACAATATCTTTTGGTCTGTACTGTAGATTTTATGTGCACACAATTTTTTTTAGGAAGCTATGACTAGAGATGTCCGGTGTTCAAAGCGAATTGTTCGCCAATCTCAAATTCGAGCTGTTTTTGGCGGCTGTTCGAGGATATGTTCGATAACTGTTTGTGCACCTAAATCGTCACTGGATTTTTTCGCAGTTATGCTGAGAATCACTGTTAATACACATTTTGAGTGTCCAGCATGACGAGGGTAGGGGCATGGCATGGATCTCTGCAGAGATAATTAAGATCTCCATTTTTTTTCTCTTTCCCGCATATTCAGTGGGCGGTGCAGTCTGTCAGCCTATCAGCAGCGCACACACGGAGCGAGGTGCTTTTTTTTCACACAAGCAAGGGCATGTGTCATTGGCTGTGTATGTCACATGTCCTTGCCCTATAAGACCCAGTCATTTCCCCCCTCGCCACCATTTTCTCACTGCTGCAGCTCAGTGTTAGACAGCACTGCTGCTGTTAGCGCTATATTGTGTGTGCATTGTGCAACTGCAGCTTGCAAACAAAATAGCTGAGAAATAGAGAGGAAGGTTTAGGGAGTAGGGACTAGTTCATAATTGCAGCCCTTTTGAGGCTAGGTTACATCAGTTCCTAGCAGTTTTAGCAGGCAGGTCTGTGCTTACTCTTAAATAGACAGATAGTCAATTTGGGACAGTGACTATTTGTAATTGCAGCCCTTTTCAGGGCTAGGTAACAGCAGTTGCTATCACTTTTTGTCAGCTACACCAGCGTTCAAATCACTCCTAATTATTCGCTGCATCTATCCTGTTCAATAATTGTGTGCATAGTAGCAGTGTGTGCTACTCATTCTATTAGGCCATCTATACTAAGCTACACCAGCATTCAAATCACTCCTAATTATTCGCTGCATCTATCCTGTTCAATAATTGTATGCATAGTAGCAGTGTGTGCTACTCATTCTATTAGGCCATCTAAACTAAGCTATACCAGAGTTTAAAAAAAAAGATTTTTTATCTGCATCTTGCCTGGACAATAATTTTGGGCACAGTAGCATTGTGTGGTACTCATTCTATTAAGCCATCTATACAAAGCTCCACCAGAGTTTAAAAAAAAAGAATTTTTATCTGCATCTTGCCTGAACAATAATTTTGGGCATAGTAGCATTGTGTGGTACTCATTCTATTAGGCCATCTATACAAAGCTCCACCAGCGTTGAAATACTCATAATTTTTTGCTGCATCTTGCCTGTAATGTAATTGTGGGCATAGTAGCAGTCTGTGATACTCATTGTATTAGGCCATCTATACAAAGCTCCACCAGAGTTTAAAAAAAAAAGAATTTCTATCTGCATCTTGCCTGTAGAATAATTGTGGGCAGAGTAGCAATCTGTGGTACTCATTGTATTAGGCCATCTATACAAAGCTCCACCAGCATTCAAATACTAAGAATTTTTTGCAGCCATCGTTTTTTGTGCAAGGAAGGAAGCATGATTCATACCTCGCCACCAACACAACAGGGTCTTGGTGCTCCTGGATGCACAAGACACATGAATGCCTTCTTGCTGCACTACCTGCAACATGACCCTCGAATTGTCAGAATTCAAAATAATCCTGACTACTGGGTAGCCACACTGTTAGATCCCTGGTACAAAAGTAAATTTGCTGAATTAATTCGTGCCATAGAAAGGGATTCATGCATGCAGGAGTATCAGCAGAGACTGTTGCAGAATCTTACATGTGCTTTTCCACAAAATACCAGTGGTGCACGTAGTGAATCTCACAGCTCTAACTTGCCAACCGTGGGACCGTCGAGTCTTCAGCACTCGAACCGTAACAGAAACACAGTATCTGCAGGTGTTAACAGCAATTTTGCGGAATCCTTTCACCAGTTTTTTAGCCCATCCTTTGCAAGGCGACAAGAAGTCAGACACATAGTCAACACCTAGAGACGATGGTACAGGAGTATCTCCAACTGAACATCGAAGCCATGACTGTGTCACTGGACCCTTGCTCTTTTTGGTCTTCCAATCTGGATAAATGGCCGGAGCTCGCCACTCACGCATTGGAGATCTTGTCATGCCCCGCAGCCAGCGTTCTCTCTGAACGTGTGTTCAGCGCTGCTGGTGGTGTGCTAACAGATAAGCGCACGCAGCTGTCCACTGAGAATGTAGACAGACTCACGTTCATAAAGATGAATAAATCATGGATCCGCAAGGACTTTTCTACCCCTGTGTCATCCTGGGGAGAGTAAAAGCTTGAGGATTTGGTAAAATCACCTCACCAAACGTTTTAAGCTTTAAAATTGATAATAATTTGTAGCTGCATCTAGGCCGGAAAATAATTTTGGGCCTGTAGCAGTGTGTGTTACTCATTCTAATAGGCCATCTATACTAAGCTACACCAGCTTTCAAATTAATAATAATTTTTAGCTGCATCTTGCATGTGGAATAATTTTGGGCCTGTAGCAGTGTGTGGTACTCATTGTATTAGGCCATCTATACTAAGCTCCACCAGCTTTCAAATTAATAATAATTTGTAGCTGCATCTTGCCTGTAGAATAATTTTGGGCCTGTAGCAGTCTGTGGTGCTCATTGTATTAGGCCGTCTATACTAAGCTCCACCAGCTTTCAAGTTAATAATAATTTTTGTTCTCTCTGAACGTGTGTTCATCTCTGCTGGTGGTGTGCTGAGTCTGACAGATAAGCGCAAGCGGCTGTCCACTGAGAATGTAGACAGACTCACGTTCATAAAGATGAACAAATCATGCATTCGCAAGGACTTTTCTACCCCTGTGTCATCCTGGGGAGAGTAAAAGCTTGAGGATTTGGTAAAATCACCTCAACAACCGTTTTAAGCAACTCTGGGGCAATTGATGCTACTTAAGTGGTGTCTGTGCCCCAAATTTTTGGAAAAAATGGAGACTCTTTTTGGAGTCCCCTTGCTGTGTTTTACGTGACGTTGGCATCGTCAATTACAGGTGGGTTGGGTCTTTCCCCACCCCCCTTTTAACCGTAAGAAACTACATACACTATGGCTTTTTACTCATACTATAGCCTGGGAATCAGAGGTCTGCTACAAAGCTTGAGTGTCTGCTAGTCAGCGGAGTAGCCACCGGCTTTAGATCTAATTGCAAATTTTTAACTGCATCTAACCCAGACAATAATTTTGGGCCTAGTAGCAATGTCTGCTAGATAGCGGAGTAGCCACCGGCTGTAGATATAATTACAAATTTTTAACTGCATCTAGTCCAGACAATACTTTTGCAACCAAATTCAGATAGACGGTTTCAATGGAGAGCCAGGCTGGTGATAAAGGCAGATGAGATTAAGGTTGTCTGCTGCAGCTCCGGCCGGGTACCTCAAGAGAGGATCAGACGTAAGTGATGATAAAGCAATCCGGTCATAAGGAGCGCAAGGAACGCAATTCAGCTGATATTAAAAAGTCTTCATTTATTGATATCCACAACGCGTTTCAACGGAATAGCTCCGTCTTCCTCAGGTGGCAGTTATACATAGAATGGAGTAGGAAAGCTATATAAAGGTGGAGCAGCAAATGAAAATTAAAAGGCAAATAATCAGAACACCCACATGATTAAAATGCAAATATGACTGCAAAAAAGAAAAAAAACAAAAAAAACAGATAAATTGAATAAAACCAACCTAAAAACGACATAAAAACAAAGTACACAAGGAAAAATAAATGAAAATAAGTAAATAAATAAATAAATCTCAAAATGCATATATTACGTGACTTTTTCAATAGTGAGGTTTAACCCCTCAGGGGCCAGTGTACCAAGTTTAAAAATCCAGAAACTCTCCCTTCTTATTAGATTATTATACCGATCAGGCATATCATGTGGTATCTGGTCAATAACAGTGAGTTTTAACGAATTCAAATTCTTTTGGTGCACTAGGGAGAAATGTTTTGAGAGACTGTGTAGCATGAACCCATTTAGGATATTTTGACAGTGCTTGTTGAGCCTTGCATGCATCGTCTGTATCGTCCGACCGATGTACTGCAACCCACAACCGCACTCAGTTAAATAAATAATGTAGCACGATTGGCAATTGACATGACAGTTGATTTTAAAACTGGTGCCTGTGGTACGAGATTGAAATTCTTGCACTCCATTCATAATAGTGACTCAACATAAACACTTAGAGGTCCTACATGCAAAACAACCCGGATTAGAATTTATCCGGGTTGCAGATGAAGCTAAGGACTTGAGAGTTGTGTTGCTGGGGGCAACTAGATTTCGAAGAGTTCGGTTTATCTGAAAAATCGACAATAATTTTGGGCCTAGTAGCAGTGTCTGCTAGTCAGCGGATTAACACAGCTGTTAATCAAGCTACACCACCTGTACTTTGGACACTTAATTTTTTCAAAGGAAATGCTTCGGGCCCCCGGGACAATCAGTGAAGAGCATCGGGGAGGTACCCCAAGGCACAGGGACTGTGAGTGGCGGTAGGACCCCTTTGCGGTGGACCGCCAAGCTCGATCCTTATTAAAGCTTTTTAACTTCAGCAGCTTTACTGGACACTACTGGACCTGGCATTACCGCGGCTGCTGACATGAGACTTGCCCTCCAATAGATCCTTGTAAAAGGATTTAAAGTGTACTCATTCAAATTAGAGAGACAATTTAAATAAAAAATATTAGACCTGCCTCAATCGCAGGGGGGCTCGCACGACCCACCAGCGGACAGGCACCAGTATTGGGAGAGGGGGGCTGGCTGTCAGGGTCCACCACAGCTCTGGCACAAACCCGGCGACACGGAGGTCGCACGGGCAGGAACAGACTGGCCGTGTCGGCTTGGCACTTTTTTGGTTTTAGAAGGGCATGACAAGCCTATATCTGTGTCTCCCCCTCCTTTTACTCCTCCACCTCTTTTCTTTTTGCATGACTATATGTACTTGTCACTTTTCCATGTGTTAGTTGCGTCTTGTGAGCAATTTGTCAGCTTTTGGACACCTTTGAAGTGTTTTCTATGTGTTTTCTTTTTGTTTCTATGTGTTTTGGTTTGCCTGCCATTGGTTTTAACGGTGTTCGAGGTGTTCGACGAACAGTTCGACGAACAGTTCGTCGAACACACGGCTGTTCGGCGAACCGAACCAAACTCGAACAATACGGGGGTGGCTCATCACTAGTTATGACACAGTAACTAAGTTGAAACTAAATCCTCCAAAATTATATTGAAGGTTTTGTTCAGTTTCCACTCTGAAAACTCTGCAAAAAGTCTTCATGAGCTGAGTGGAAACTCTCCAATTCCATCTCAAAAACATTGAGATTCTGGTCGGTCTCTGCTCTGAAAACGCTGCAAAAAGTGTGCACAGACACTCAAGGAGCTTTGGCAATAAAACAATGGCGATTCTGGAAGCATTTTCCTTGTGAAAAACTCAGCGCATATGCGAGCGTCTGAAAGCTGTCGAGTGCGCATACACTTAGTGCTTACTGGGCCTGACTTCTTAATCACTATAATAAACAAGTTGCACTCTGTCATGTTAGAGCATGTAGACCTGGAATATATGAAATATGAATAGCAATACTACTTCTGGATACTAGAAAAAAATAAGACACTTAGCACATAATTTGGTCAATTCATGCATGCCCAGCGACCAACAATAAGGTGGTCTCATGCTGCTGGGACCCTACATGTCTAGTGTGATACCTCTCTTAGGCCGGTGTCACACTTGCGAGTGTGATGCACTCGGACCTGAGCGTGCGACTGCATAAAAATACCTGCAGCAGAACACTCCGGTCAGAGTCGGGTGTTGATGCAAGAAACTTGCGCGAGTTTCTTGCATCACGCTCGCAAAGCATGTAGATGTGAAATATATGAAATATTAATAGCAAGACTACTCTGGATAATGAGAAAAAACTGAGACTGAGTGCATCTTTTTTTTTTATATTGTATATGGAGGTGGCTGCTCCTAGTTTGCACCTGTTCACATTAGCTTGGAAGCACCAGTCAGTCTTTTGTTATTTGTATGTTAGCTCTCTGACGAAGCTCTTCTGAGAGAGGTATCCACATTCACCCACGTTCACCCACGAATTCAGACTTCAACCTATGGCCGGGGTCACACTTGTGAGTGTGATGTGAGAAACTTGCACGAGTCTCTCGCATCAATACCTGGAACTGCCGCCAACACTCGGACCGGAGTGTGCGGCTGCATGTATTTCTATGCAGCCGCACACTTCGGTCTGAATGTCCCATGCATTAATTAATTGGCCAAACTATGTGCTAAGAGTCTCAATTTTTTCTTATTATCCAGAGCAGTATTGCTATCCATATTTCATATATTTTACATTGACATGCTTTAGCATGACAGAGTGCAACTTTTTTTTGTTTTTTGTATATGTAGGTAGCTGCTCCTAGTTTGCACCTATTCACATTAGCTTGGATGTGCCAGTCAGTCTTTTGTTATTTGACTCCTTAATCATAGTCTCTACCCAGGATAGGAGAATCATTCATACTCCCATATCTGTTAGACACAAAACAACTTTTTAAGTGATATTTCTTTTTGATGATATTTATTTATTTGAAGTGGATTGTGCATTGAATGACAACTGTTCTGCCACGTTTTCTTCTCTTTTATTTGACTTTATATTTTGCTCAGAAAGTACATTTCAACAGACCTCCTCTGTGTGGGTTGCTGTAGTTGCTAAATTAAGTGGCTTTGATTTATAAAACGTCAATAAAATTCTTTACAAATAATACTAGAAATAGGCTGCAAACTGTACATTAAGGGACATAAACAATAATCAAGGAATGGAGCCTGCAGCTTTAACTTAAAGGGGTTGTACACTACTTTAAATTAACCCCCAATGTATCCCCCCGGGACCCCTAATGAATTTTGTAAATATCTCATGTTGCCTATACCGCCTGTGAGCGGCGCTATCGCTTGCCACTCATAGGCAGCACGTGACCCCCAGCTGCAGCTGGCTCTTGCTTCCGCTGACGTCCCGACAAGTGCTAGCAACACCCAGGGGTCCCTATTCCTCCTTCTGCGCTGGCTGCGAGGCTGTGGGTGGGATTATCACCCCGCGTCACACCCAGCATCAACCGCCCATTCATTGAGAAAGAGCGCAGTGGATGCTGGGTGTGATGCGGGGGTTAACCCCGCCCACAACTCAGCAGCCACTATGGGTACCCAGCGCTGAGTCACGCCTCACTTGTCGTGATGTCAGCACTGGGTCACGTGCTGCCTGTGAGTGACCAGCGATTGCTCCACTCACAGGCAGTATAAGCAACATGAGGTATTTACAAAATTCATTAGGGGCCCCGGCGAGATACATTGGGGGGTTAATTTAAAGTAGTGGACAACCAGTTTAAAGGCAAATGTAGTGTACGTAAAATTATTATTTAGGTATTTTTAGGTATCATTAGCCTTTAAAGGGGTTGTCTCATGAGAGTCATCTATGAGACCCATACTTATCTCCAGAATAGGAGAAATTCACTAGTGGTTGGACACTCGCCAGATTTCAAATCAGTTGACCCCCATTCTGGTGATAAACCGTGGGATATCGCCTCTGGAACCTTATTCAACAATAATGTTATGTGTCTCTTGGGAGACAATGCCTTTAAAGATTTATACTTCTGTATTATGGATCTTTGTCTTATGAACCTTAAAAACTATGATGGAGATTGTTGTGGTCCCATAGTGTGATAGTGTGAATCTGTGTGCTGAAGAGACAATTGCAAATTTCCCAGAGGAGATTTGTTGCTTAAAAGTGTCCTCATCTCAGCATGCTTAACATGTCACTCTCTGAAAGGTGAAATATTACCCCTTGGATCCCAGTCAGATGCCTCTCACACAGCCAAACCAGATCTCACACTTTGCACTGATGAGGGGCAGTACCCTGAAACACATTGTCTGAAAAATGAGATTCTGGTTTTGGCTTTTATCCTAAGTCATGTGGCAAGGCTCGTTAAAGGGTTGACATTGACAATTAGGATTGCTACTTCCTATAGGTGGCACTAGAGTTCTAGTCCTCTTCCTCTCTGAAGAGACAATTTTCGTATTGAAGAGCACACATTTTTACTGTTACGCTACTATGGAAGGGAATTATGCAAATAAGGTATGTTTCAAAAAACATTGTTTATCATCTGAATACTGTTTCATATCAAGATTTACAGCTATTCACATATCCGATTTTTCACCCTGACCGATGGGGGAAATCCAAACATATCACAGGAAAGAGAGACCATACTTACCACAACCTGGTTACAATGACAATAAACTGCAGGATGCAGACAGGCAACAGTGGGATAAGGTGCAGGAAGCACAGGATCAAATCACTGGTGAGCCACTGCTCACACATGAAAGGAATGGTTGCTTATTATTAGAAATAAACATACATAAGGTGTCACAAGGGCACTGTTCATGGTCATCTGGCAGCTCCTAAATGGCTACCTCAATGGCTACCACAAACAGGCTTAGCGCTAGCTACCCAATTTTCCAGAACCCAGAGGTTGCCCTGGCATTTAACCTTTAACCCTTGTACAGAGATCAGAACTTACACAGAGGTCTTCGGGATGTGGTCATGGAGTAAGCTGCTATTCAGTGGCACGTGCTCGTAAAAAGCACAATAAAATGCAACATGTTGCGTTCAGCGCAGGTCGCCTCACCGTCAAAACGAGGCATGCGGCGGCATCTGCATACATCTGCACGACCTGCATAACTAATGTGAAAAATAGGTATGCAGGCCACTTGCAAACATAGGCGGAGCTGACCGGAGGAGGTGCGGCGGTGAGGGGAGCTTCACGGAAGAAGTCTGCAGCCCTCCGTAGCGCAGTCAAATGCTAGTGTGAAAGTAGCCTTAGGTAGCAGGGTCAGAACAAGAAGCTACAAAATCTTCGTCAGGCAGGAGAAACATCAATAAACTAGCTGAAGTCAAGGGACAGGATAAATCGGGATGAACCAAGAGATGGACAGAACACAGGTAATGCCCGTAAGTAAAAACATTGACTGGTAGTAGGAACTGACTCTCAAGGGTCTATATAGGGCATAGCTCCACCCAGTGCTGACTGCAGGTAGAAACCAAAACCAACAGGTTTAACCACATGGTTTCTGGGCTGTCCAGAACCATAAGTCCTAGAAATAAAATAGGGCCACTGAACAGTCACCCGGTGTTAGCCGAAATACTTATGTATCTCTTTTTATTTCATCAATATTCAAAGATGTTATACTCTTGTGTTATTTCTGGCATTACATAGGACTACAGGAAATTGTGCTTTTAATTGTGATATTTTATGGCTGAGGGAGAGCCAGTAACTGAGTGTGATCCACAGAAATGAGTGTAAACTGAAAAGTCGGCATTAGTGATGCGCAAGCATACTTGGTAATGCTCGGTACTCGCCCGAGCATCGCTGTACTCGCGGTGCCCGGTGAGTGCAGAGCATTTCTGGGATTGTTCAACGGGAGTTGAGGTCCACGCCCTGCATGTTTGGTGCTCTTTAGAGTGCCAGTCAACATGCAGGAATTGTGTGCCACGCACTGTAATGCCGAAAACATGTTGGTTGTTGAGTCTGCAGAATACAGCCAGATCCTTTTCATAGTACAGCATGAAAATCCAGCTATTTTAAATGGGTTTGCCCATCCCAGCAATCACATCTGAGTGCGCTGAAAATTCTGCCATTTTTGTGGTGCTGTAAAATATTTTGGAGCGTCTTATACAATTTCTTGACACCATTCAACTAGCTACAGGGCAGATATTTTACACTGGGTTTTGTCCACCACATGGATCGAATATCATTGCGCTCAAAACTGTGCCATTTCAGGCCTCCATAGAATTGTTTTTGTTGTGTCTTAGCCTACTTGTTGACACAATTTTACTGGTCCCCCCAAAAATACAGGCCAGATATTTCAAAGTGTGGCATCTCTGTTACATGCCTCATCTATCTGTGGGCTACAAATTGTGGCATTTGAGGCCACCCTTCAACTGTTTTTTCTGTGTGTTACCCTAGATCTTGACACTATTTTACTGTAAAAAAATTAAAATACAGGCCACATATTTTACAGTGTGATATCTCCGTCACACGACTCAGCTATCTGTAGGTGAATAATTGTGGCATTTAAGGTCTCCATTCAACTGCTTTTGCTGTCTGTTACTCTAGTTCTTGACACTATTTTCCTGTAAAACAATAAAAACACAGGCCACATATTTTACATTGTGATATCTCCGTCACACGACTCAGTTATCTGTGGGATAAAAATTGTGGCATTTCAGGCCTCAGTTCAACTGTTTATGCTGTGTGTTACCCTAGATCTTTGCACTATATGTTAGGGATCGAGTTCCCACTGCTGCACAAGGGGAATCTCGAGCCAGTCCCGCTGCGGTCCCCCATCCATCTCCAGCCGCAGTGGAGCCTGCTCAGCAGAGACATCAGTCCCAGCGTCTCCCCAGTTTAACACTGTGCAGAGGCTTGTTGAGGGCTTTCCTGGTTCCTCTATTATAACCAGTGCTGGAGCAGGCAGTTCGGCAACTAAGTCCCTGCTTTCTCCATCTGAGCATGCCCAGGGCAAGATCTCCCATTGGATATCAGGGGTCACATGCTCGGTTACAGCAGCGACTTCCATTGGTCTGACAGGAAGGTCCTGAAACTACATGTGTTCTGGAATGGTTTTGCATTGGTCCTTTTCTGGTAGGTCCTGCAGTTGCTACTATAAAAAGCTGGCATGGCTGTGCAGCCATGTGCTAGTATCAAATCTGTTGTGTGCTTGCGCCAGTGTGGTCATGTATGCATGTGGTTAGGTCTGGCTGAAATAAGCCCCTAGAATACTACCGGCACCTCCGGTGAGGAGATTGTATGCACGTGTTCAGGGCTCGGCTGAAAACGCCATTAGAATACTGGCTACTCCGGTGAGGAGATTATTGCTTGTGTTCTGACTGCATGACCACAGACTGCAATCCGCTTAGCAGTCATCTGTGATCACTGTAAGTCTAACAGGACACAGTCTTTTTCTCAGCGGCTCTATGACGCAACAGGGTTCGCTTTATAACACTGGTCAGCGCCCTAGCGTTTTACTTTGCGGCTCACTAAAGCTAAGTGAATTCGCACTTATCGCCATATAACGCTGTAGCATTCCCGCTAGCGGCTCTGGGAATTAACAGAGTTCGCACTAACTGCCACAGCGCGCTACGGCGTTTATTTTAGCGACTCTGCGGGATAACAGAGTCCGCTACTTTCGCCATCTTACTAGCAGCGGGCTCTGCCTGCACGGTGGACCCCGGGCTGCGAACGCACCTCTTTACATTATCTATCAGGTGCGTTCCGCAGACCCTACCATAATACCAGCGCCAGGGTCTGGCTAGTAAATTGGCGGACGACCAGCGTCTACGGCAGTTCATCCAGCAGCTGGAGGGTAGGTTGGTGGCTCTTGAGCGCACAACTTCAGCTGTGGATGTTACTGCAGTCGCTGTTCAGGCTGCTAGCCAGTTTGTCCTCCGCCACCTCTGCTCCGACCTTATCCCATCTCCCGCTTCCAGACAAGTTTCCTGTTGACTAGAGTTGAGCGATACTTTCCGATATCCAAAAGTATCGGAATCGGAATGGTATCGCCGATACCATTAAAATATCGGCGATACCCGATACCGATACCGGAAATCCAATGTAAGTCTATGGGAACAAAATATTGTAACTAAAAAAACCTCTTTCTTTCCTTGTAAACACTAAATATACACACATAGAATACATATATATATATATATATACATGTCATTGTGACATATATATATATACATATATTTATAGTTTATACACTTCTACATAGTAAAATAGCCTCTGATTCAATTGCCGGGTAAAGCCGGCTTTTGTGAAAAGACAGAAGCACCCGACATGAAATGACACTTGGTTTACATAGAGTTAACCATGTCTTTTCATGTAGTTTGATATCTGATTTGCACAAACAATTACATGAGTGTAAGTGTGCAAAATTTCACACCTGTAGGGGTTAATTAAAGGTGTAAATTCGTTGTAAAAAAACCGGACTTTTTTGCTACGAATTTACACCTTTAATTAACCCCTACAGGTGTGAAATTTTGCACACTTACACTCATGTAATTGTTTGTGCAAATCAGATATCAAACTACATGAAAAGACATGGTTAACTCTATGTAAACCAAGTGTCATTTCATGTCGGGTTCTGCATTTTCACAAAAGCCGGCAATTGAATTAGCGGCTATTATACTATGTAGAAGTGTATGAACTATAACTATAAATATATATATATATATATATATATATATATATATATATGTCACAAATTCAATGACATGTATATATATATATGAGGTGTAAAATTGCTGAAAAAAAATGCGTGGGCTCCCGCCCTATTTTCGCAACCAGACAGACAAAGCCAGTGAGTGGGGGCAGATAATAATAGCCCAGAGAGGGACCATTATTTTTGGCCCCCCCCTGGCTACTAACATCTGCCCCCAGACACCCCAGAAAAGACAAATCTATAATTAGATTCGCCCTTTCTGGCACTTTGCCCGTCTATTCCCATTGCCCTGTAGCGGTGGCGAATGGGTTAATATGGGGTTAAAGCCACCTTGCTATTGAAAGGTGACCTTAAGCCAGGTTAATAATTGAGAGCTGTCAATTAGACAACTATCAATTATTAATCCTATTGCATGAAATAAAAATAAAACACACACACTTTAATTAAAAATCATTTTAATGAAATAAAGACACATGTTTTTGACCATCTTTTTATTTTACTGCAAAAACCATTTCCTGTAATAAAAATAAAATAAAAAAGCAAAATTATTCTTACCTATCCCATGCACAGTCAGGTCCCACGGTGTAATCCTTCAGAAAGGGTTAATGTTTACTGCAGGACCGCAGCTAATGCTGCAGCCTCACAGTAAACCCCTGTAAGGTTCTATGTATATATTCCTGAAACTCAGTTTGTTCGTCAGCCATTTTACTTTCTGTCTTGCTGCAGCTATCTTGCCCTCAGTCAAAATGGAGTTTCCAGCTTGCATTTTCCCGCCCTGATTCTCTCCTTTTGCTTCTTAAGCAGCCACAGCTGAGCAATCAGTGCTTCAGAATCTAGCCTGCAGTGAACCTGTGACTTGACTCCTGTAAGCCTTGGACCTTGTACTCCAGCTATTCCTACTGAGGAACTCTGAAGCACTTGTGGACTCTGAACCCTGCTCTTTGAAAGACCCACGTTTGCATGGACTTACGGTAACAGAGAAGAAGATTCTGAAGCCAAAACGTTAGTGTCTGCTGGGTCTGGAAGGCTGTGTCTGCTGTACTGTGGATATCAGACGTCCTTTCTGTGATGACAGTGGTTGTGACTTCTCACAACCATTCCAGGTGAGCAATTCCCTTAAGTTTTTTCTTTTTGCAGTGTTACCACAGGTGAACACTATTGTTTTTTTTTTTTTTTCCTTTCTTTTCTCTTTTTTGTCTGCTGTAACTCTGGATATCAGATGTCTGGTTGAAACTTTCTGTGATGATAGTGGTTGTGACTTCTCACAACCATTCCAGGTGAGCAGTTCCCTTATTTTTTTTTTTGTCTCTGCAGTGTTGCCACAGGTGAACACTATTGTTTTTTTTTCTCTCCTCTTCTTCCAGTAATCCTGTCTTAAAAGATCTGGAAAATGGAGGCCCGCATAAAGGAACGTTGCGGAGTGACTGATAATATCCTTGCAGATTTGCAGAATATAAAGACCCGTTTTACAAATCTACAGGACCTCAATAATCACAATTTGCAAGTGGTTGGACAGACTACCCAGGATTTGCGAGCCAGGATTGAGGTTCTAGAGGGGCGAGTCCAGGCTCCTGCCGTAGCCCCGAGTGCTGGGATTCCCAAGTTGCCCCCTTTTCGTTTTGGCGGTGAACGTGAGAAATTCAGGGGATTTATTAATCAATGCAATCTTTTTTTTTCTGCACATGCTTCACAATTTCCCACTGAACGATCTAAGGTGCTTACTATAATTATGTTGCTTACCAACAAGGCTTTAATGTGGGCAAACCCTCTGATTGAGACTGAGGATGATTGTTTGAATCACCTTGATGATTTTATTTCAGCCATGGGGCAGGTGTTTGATGACCCCAATCGAGGTGCAACAGCTGAAGCAGCCATGTTAGCTTTGCGCCAAGGTAAGCACTCGGTAGCTGAATATGCCTTGGATTTCAGGAGATGGGCCCTTGATACCACCTGGGACAGTTCCGCCAAAAAATCTATTTTTCGAAAGGGGTTATCTCCACTGATTAAGGATGAACTTGCTCGTGCCGACCCTCCCACTGCGTTAGGTGACTTTATTAACTACTGCATCCGTATTGATACTCGTCTGACTGAACGCAGGCAAGAGAGATGGTTCGAAAGCAATCGTACTAACCTTTTCCTACCTTCCTCTCCAGCTAAGGAACCTTTGAGTAGGATTACACGGGAACCTGAACCTGAACCCATGCAGGTAGACTCTTTACAACGACGGGTTAGTGATGCACGCAAGGAACATCGTTTTAAGGAGAATCTATGTTTCTATTGTGGTAAGTCAGGGCACTTCATTATAAACTGCCCCAGCCGTTCTCGTAAGACTACTGCAGCACTCATTCATTGTGAGTGTTGCGAGAGGGGATCTGTCAGGTCCGAGCCTCAGGCTCCAGAGAGATCTGCAGCAACAGATCTTGATTTCTCGGACTTGAACTCCGTTACCTCTGAGGACGTTGACTGTGTAAACGCTGCCATTTTCCAAGTTTCCTCAGCGGTGTCCCAGCTGAGTTGTAAGAAAAACAATTCTCATTGCTTTCTTTCCATCAAACTCTGGGTTGACTCAGCTTGGGTGTCTAGCTCTGCTATGATCGACTCAGGGGCAAGTGGAAATTTTATGGATGTCTCCTTTGCTCTGAAACAGGGAATACGTTCAGTGAAGAAGGCTACTCCAGTACAGATGGAAACTGTGGATGGCTCCCTGCTGACCTCTGGACCAGTGGATCAGGAAACAGAGCATTTGAGGGTTCTTATGGGTAAAGATCATCAAGAGAAACTGTCCTTTATGCTTATCTCTTCTCCCCACTTTCCCATTATTCTAGGGCTACCATGGCTGCAGGCTCAGAATCCTACCATTAACTGGGAGACCAAGGAATTACACTTTCCAGAGAAACAGATGAGTCCAAAAGTTTCAGCTTGCTCTGTTCCTAAAGGAATCATGTCAGTCCCTGAACTACCAGCTGTATACCAGGACTATGTGGATTTATGTGACAAGAAGAACGCTGACCAGCTTCCTCCTCACCGTCCATATGATTGTCCAATTGAATTATTGCCTGGAGCAGAGATACCTTTTGGTAAGATCTACCCCCTGGCGGGGCCCGAGCTAAAGGCTTTAAAGGATTACATAGATGAAAATCTAGCCAAGGGCTTCATACGCCCCTCTTCATCTCCTGCAGGTGCACCCATCTTCTTTGTAAAGAAGAAAGATGGATCTCTGAGACCATGCGTAGACTATAGGGAACTCAATAAGGTTACTATTAGAAACCGTTATCCATTGCCTTTAATCCCTGAGTTATTGGAGAGAGTGCGACATGCCAAAATTTTTTCTAAACTAGATCTTCGTGGGGCCTATAACTTAGTCCGTATTAGACCTGGGGATGAATGGAAGACTGCATTCAGGTCACGCTATGGACACTTTGAATATCTAGTTATGCCTTTTGGTCTGAGTACCGCCCCAGCCACTTTCCAACACTTGGTGAATGACATCTTCAGGGATCTCCTAGATACATTCGTGGTAATTTATTTGGATGATATTCTAATTTTTTCTAACTCCACAGAGGAACATCATGGACATGTGAGAATGGTCTTGGAACGTCTAAGACAAAATCATCTTTACATCAAACTTGAAAAGTGTGAATTCCATAGGACCGAAATTCAATTTCTGGGGTATGTACTGTCTACACAAGGAATTAGTATGGATGGAAGCAAAACCCAAGCCATCAAGGATTGGCCAAGTCCTAGAAATGTGAAGGAGGTACAGCGCTTCATCGGGTTTGCCAACTTCTATAGACGTTTCATTAGAAATTTCTCTGAGGTAGTGTCACCTATCACTCAACTTACCCGGAAAGAGTCTAGGTTTTCCTGGACTCCCCAAGCCCAGGAAGCATTTTCCCGTCTAAAAGATAAATTTACCACTGCACCTATCCTAGTACATCCCAACCCCGAGCTTGCCTTCATAATAGAGGTGGATGCTTCAGACTGTGCCGTTGGAGCTATACTCTCTCAGAGAACAGGTGAGAAGAATGTCTTGCATCCCTGTGCCTTCTTTTCCCAGCAGTTGTCTTCGGCTGAGAGGAACTACGATGTGGGCAATAGAGAGTTGTTGGCCATTATTGCCGCCTTCAAAGAATGGAGACACCTTCTTCAGGGAGCTGCACAGCAAATAGTCGTCCTGACAGACCATCGTAACCTTGAGTTTATCAGGTCGGCTAAGTGCCTGACTCCTCGCCAGGCTCGCTGGAATCTTTTCTTAAACCAATTTAATTTTATCATCTCTTATAGACCAGGATCGCGCAATGGAAAGGCTGATGCACTCTCTAGGATTTACTCAGCAGAGACACGTCCAATTACTCCTCCTAAGACTATTCTTCCTGACTCTAGATTCCTAGGAGTAATTCATAATCAAGACCTACTTAAGGACATCAAGGAAGCATACCATGCGGATTCCTTTTTGGCACAACCCCCAAGGGACGTAAGTCTTGTCTTTAAGAATGGTGTGTGGATTCAGGGACAACGCCTGTATATTCCTGAAACAGTCAGATTGAGAGTATTGCAACTCATTCACGATTCCAAGATAGCTGGGCATAGAGGAATTCTAAAGACACAGGAATTTCTTTCTCGTTTCTTTTGGTGGCCCACTTGCAGGAAGGATGTTTTGAATTATGTCACTTCATGTGAGGTCTGTGCAAGATGCAAAACACCTCGCTCCTCACCAACTGGTCTGTTACAGCCTCTTCCCACCCCGTCCCGCCCGTGGGGATCCATTTCTATGGACTTCATTGTGGAGTTACCAACCTCTCAGGGGAAGAACACCATTCTAGTGGTGGTTGACCGTCTAACAAAGGCAGCTCATTTTATCCCTTGTGTCGGCTTACCCACTGCAAAACAGACATCAGATTTGATGATTAAAGATGTGTTTCGCTTACATGGAGTACCGGATGAGGTTATTTCGGATCGAGGGGTGCAATTCACTTCTAGGTTTTGGCAAAATTTCTGTGCAGCATTGGACATTAAAGTAAACCTTTCTTCTGCTTTTCATCCCCAGACTAATGGACAGACCGAACGAACCAATCAAACCCTGGAGCAGTATCTCCGCTGCTTTATCTGCCACCTACAGGATGATTGGGTGGATCTACTTCCATTAGCTGAGTTCTCGTATAACAACTCTCAGAGTGCCTCCACTAAACAGTCTCCTTTTTACTCTAATCTAGGTTATCATCCTAACATTCTACCACGATTTCCCATAGAAACGCCTTTACCAGCAGTGGCTGAAAGAATCACGTCTTTACAGAAGAATATGGATCTTCTAAAGGAAAATCTGGAATCGGCTCAAGAAAGGTACAAGAAAGCAGCAGATAAATTTCGTAAACCTGCACCAGCTTTCAAGGTAGGAGACTTGGTCTGGCTGTCAACCAGAAATCTTAAGTTAAGGATTCCATCGTCTAAGTTGGGACATAAGTACATTGGACCCTATAAAATCAGTAAAATTATAAGTGCCGTTGCTTGTCGTCTTCAACTGCCCAGAACTATGAGAATCCACCCTGTCTTTCATGTATCCCTACTAAAGGCTGCGACACCCAATACGTTTCCTGGACGTTCCTCTCCTTGCCCTGACCCAGTGCTAGTCGATGGTCAGGAAGAATTTGTGGTGGAAAGGATTTTAGATTCCAGGTTGTATAGAAATCAGTTACAATATCTGATTAAATGGCAGGGCTACCCAGTGGAGGACAACTCATGGGAACCGGTCAATAACGTTAATGCTCCTCGCTTGCTCCGTCAGTTTCATCAGAGGTACCCACACAAGCCTGGTCTGAGGTCATCCGGAGGTTGTCCTTAAGGGGGGAGTAATGTAAGGTTCTATGTATATATTCCTGAAACTCAGTTTGTTCGTCAGCCATTTTACTTTCTGTCTTGCTGCAGCTATCTTGCCCTCAGTCAAAATGGAGTTTCCAGCTTGCATTTTCCCGCCCTGATTCTCTCCTTTTGCTTCTTAAGCAGCCACAGCTGAGCAATCAGTGCTTCAGAATCTAGCCTGCAGTGAACCTGTGACTTGACTCCTGTAAGCCTTGGACCTTGTACTCCAGCTATTCCTACTGAGGAACTCTGAAGCACTTGTGGACTCTGAACCCTGCTCTTTGAAAGACCCACGTTTGCATGGACTTACGGTAACAGAGAAGAAGATCCTGAATCTGTATTGGAGAGTGATTGCTGAGCTTGGATTACTCTGGCCTGCTGTGTCTCCTGTTTCTGTGTCTGCAAACTGTGTGACTATTTCTGCCAACTTGTATGAAGTAATACAGGACTTTTCTATATCAAACCTGTGTCTCATGTATGTTCATCCACCCAAGCACAAGACGCTATATGAACTGTACTACATACATTACAACCCCCAAATGAATGAGTTCCTCTCCTGGCTGACAGGAGAGGAAGTGGAAAGCTTAATTGATTGCTTTCCACTTTCACTTCAGGTCAGCCAGGGACACAATCAGTGACGTCAGAGGGAACTGATTAACAAAAATAGGGGTTCCCTTCGAAAAAAAAAATGGCGTGGGGTCCACCCTATTTTTGTTAACCAGCCTGATGAAGCAGACTGCTGAGGCATGGTATTTAAGGCTGTTAGGGAGCCAATATCCATGGACCTTGCCAGCAGCGTCGGACTGGAGTACCTTGGGCCCACCAGAGAAAAATTATTCTTGGGGCCCACCATCATACTTCCTAACCTTTGAAGAAGGGAAAGAGGGACAAAGGCTGTGGCACGCTGTGCCTGCTGCAGCAAATTTTAGGCCATGCCACGTTGCACCACAGACTGTCCAGGAGTTGGTGGATGCTTTAGTCCAGGTGTGGGAGGAGATCCCTCAGGAGACCATCCGTCGTGCTCATCAGGAGCATGCACAGAAGTTGTAGGGAGGTCATACAGCATACCTCCCAAATTTTGAAGACAGGAAAGAGGGTTATAGGCTGCGGCGCGCTATGCGCGCCGCTGCAAATTTTAGGCCGCGCCCCTACCACACCCATTTCACAGCTAATCACACCCATATCCTCGCCCCAAGCGTACCCATTTAGCACTGCTGATCACACTGACTGGTAATGAGGGCACAGTGGCTGGTACTGAGGAAAAGAAAGAAAGAGCAGCGAGAGAGAAAGAACAAGCAGAGAAAGAAAGAGAGGAAAGAAAGAAAAGAGAGAGACAAAGAAAGAACAGAGAGAAAAAAGAACAGAGAGCGAGAAGGAAAGAACAGAGAGCGAGAAAGACTAGAGAGAGAAAGAAAGACTAGAGAGAGAGCCAGAGGCGTAGCTAGGGTTTTGGTTTAGTGGGGGCGAAACTTCTGAGTGGGCCCCTAATCAGAGAACCTCAACAAATGACCGCGCTGTTGCCAAAAATAATCTATATATAAAAAGACCAATATTGATATTACCGCCATATGGTCTGTGGTAAATAATACCAGTCCTACAGAACATATAATAGATTACAGCACAGGTACAGATAATGACTTACCGCTGATGTTCTTTCTAATGGAATTGTTCACTTTTCATGTCTTTTCCATCTGGCCCAGACCGACATGACGACTTCTCCAGCCAGGACTCGACTGCAGAGATTACAACAAAGACACATTTCACTTCTCATATTTTTAGCACTGTCACGGTCACCAATTGGACTATTCTCAACCTGCACAAACTCCTCATCCTGCTGATACCCCAATACTGAACCGCTGCTGCCATATGTGTCCCTATTACTGCACCTGATACCCAATACTGAACCGCTGCTGCCATATGTGTCCCTATTTCTGCACCTGATACCCCAATACTGAGCCGCTGCTGCCGTATGTGTCCCTATTACTGCACCTGATACCCCAATACTGAGCTGCTGCTGCCGTATGTGTCCCTATTACTGCACCTGCTATGTGGTTCTGTGTGACCTCTAAATTTTAAAGCGCCCCTCTAGAATATAGTAATGCCGGGTGCAAGTGCCCTAGAAAACAGTGCCCACATTTTGTCCCCTAGACTGTAATAATGCCCCGTGTGCCCCTTTGACAGTCACAGTAACCCGAGTTCCCCTATAACAATAAGTGTCCACTTTACATTTAATAATGTCCCAAGTCTCCCCCTGTACATCTCCCCTATACACAGAATAATGCCCCTCACTGGATATATACTGACCCCTTAATGTCCCCAAACTATTTAATGGGTCCAGCACTGTATGATGGTCCCTAGATAGCATCCATACAGCATAATACACCAGATAGTCCTCAATATAGTATAATGCACCCCCATAGGCAGCCTCTATATTATGATTCAGACAAAAGAACTATGCACACAACGAGTATAATAAAAAGTATCAAAAAATATTTTATTGAACATTATATAAAAATTAAGGGAGAGGAAAACAGTGGACCCACGATAGGAGTGGAACCACCGGGAAAGCTCAGGGAAAATCACAATACATAATAATACCAATTTGTTTGGTGCATATAGTAACGATCATGATATAACTGTCATAACTCCATACTAGGGGACTATGTATAAAATCACAAACACCTCAGGAATAGACAGCTATAGACAATAGCTATGGTAATAGCTTACAAGTCATATCAGAGTATATAGATATAAGTAAATGATCGAAGAAAATATATATACCTGAGACCCAGTGGTGCCACTCTCCCCAACGCGCGTTTTGGCGCTCAGCCTTCTTCCGGGGGAGTCAATTATAATAAACCCCCATAGGCAGAGTCTATAATATAATGCACCACCATAGGCAGCCGCTATATTATAATGCACCCCCATAGGCAGCCTCTGTAGTATAATGCATCCCCATAGGGAGTCTCTGTAGTATAATGCACCCCAATATGGAGCCTCTGTAGTATAATGCAGCCCCCATATACAGCCTCTGTAGTATAATGCACCCCCATATACAGCCTCTGTAGTATAATGCACCCCCATTAAAAAAAAAAAAAAAACAATACTCACCTCCCGGCTCCTGTGCTGCTCACTGTTCTCCCTCTCTGCGTCTGACAGCGGGCGCCTGCAGGTGATGTCATCGCGCCCGCTGTCAGACGCTGAGAGGGGGATTATGGGAGAGAAGGAGCGCTCGCTCCTTCTCTCTCTATGCGGTCAGCTGTATCGGCTGGATGCCGATACAGCTGACCCTTCGATGACGGGTGGGGGGCCCACTGCGGGCACCGGGCCCCCCCACCGGCTGTTCAGGCCCCATAGCTTCCAGGCGGCAGACCAGGGAGAGCAATTCTCCCTGCTCTGCCGCAGAATGTAACTGTATCGGCGTGCTGTGCACGCCGATACAGTTACTGTAGCGTAGCTCTGGGTGGGCCCCCTCAGCGGGCCACCGCCCCCTCTGCCCCGCGACCTATCCTTTCAAATCAGGGCCCACCACGCAGGAGCTGGGGCCCACCGGAGGTTTCTCCGGTGTCCCGGTGGCTCAGTCCGACCCTGCTTGCCAGCCTGATAATACCAGGCCACAGCAGTCTGCTTATCTTTGCTGGTTAACAAAAATAGGGGATCCCCTCGAAAAAAATTGGCGTGGGGTCCCCCCTAATTTTGTTAACCAGCCAGATGAAGCAGACCGCTGAGGCCTGGATTTTCAGGCTGTTAAGGAGCCAATATCCATGGACCTTGCCAGCCTGATAATACCAGGCCACAGCAGTCTGCTTAGCTTGGCTGGTTAACAAAAATAGGGGATCCCCTCGAAAAAAAAATGGCGTAGGGGTCCCCCTATTTTTGTTAACCAGCCAAGTAAAATGCAGACTGCTGCGGCCTGGTATTAAAAGACTGTCAAGGCCCATGGATTTTGGCCCTCAACAGCCTGATAATACCAGGCTACAGCAGCCCCACATTTGGCGCATCAAAAGATGTGCCAATTGTGGCACTTTACCCGGCTCTTTCCACTTGCCCTGTAGCGGTGGCAAGCGGGGTAATAAGGGGTTAATGTCACCGTTGATTGCACGGTGACAATAAGCCCGGTTAATAATGGAGAGGCGTCAATAAGACACCGATCCATTATTAATCCCAAAGTTTTTAAATGTTTAAAAAAAAGACACAGCAAGAAAAAAGTCTTTTAATGAAATAAAAGAGACAACACAGTTTTCATTAATTTTATTATACTCTCATTCCTGCGACGCCATCGATCTCCTGTAAAAAAAGAAAAAAAACAAACCAACAGTATACCACCTGTCCGACGCAGTCCATAGTAACGAGTGTCCCACGACGATCCAGCTCTGCTACATCGGAATGCCAGGCAGAGCCTGACATCCCGGCGCAGCACAGCTGATTACCTGCTTCTCCGGCGGTGACGTCATCGGACTGCTTTACGGCCACGATTACCCAGCAGTCACTGCAGTTATCGCGAAGAAACTGCATGTGACCGCCAGGGAGAAGAGGATGGCGGCCATCAAGCAGTCCAGGATGTGACCGCCGGAGATCTTCTGCTGGGTAAGTGCCTCTGACTCCTGACAGACCCGACCGACGGACACTGACAGTGACAGTGACATTCCGATTCCGGTATCCGATATGACGAAAATATCGGTACTCGGAATCGGAATTCCGATACAGCCAATATCGGCCGATACCCGATATTTGCAGTATCGGAATGCTCAACCCTACTGTTGACAGAAAACAATGTCGGGGATTCGTAAGCCAGTGCTCTACCCAGCTCGAGCTTCTGGCTGCACGTTTTCCCATGGAGCAGGCACAAGTGGGTTTCATAGTTTCACTTCTGTCGGGCAGAGCATTGGAATGGGCAACGCCGCTGTGGGAGCGCGACGATCGTGTGGTGCGGAGTGCTTCTCAGTTTCTGGAGGGTCTTAGAAAGATCTTTTTAGGCCCTCAGGTCACCCAGGATATGGCGCTCCAACTGCTGGCAATGTCACAGGGTTCATCCATGGTCAGTCAGTTTTCGGTCCAATTCCAGACACTGGCCTCCGAGTTAGAGTGATCGGATAAAGTCCTCATTCCGGTATACTTGAGAGGTAAGGCTGATCATGTAAACGGCGCTTTGGCCACCAGGGAGATTCCTGCCTCACTGGAGAAACTTATCTCCATCTCTACCCGCATCGACCTCCATTTTCACGAGCGGAGGTTGGAGCGGGCCCAGTGTAGGCAGAGGTTTCGGCTGGCTCCCACCTTTGCCAAACCTCTGGAATCCCCCGTTCAGGCGTCCGACCCCCAGGAGACCATGGAGGCTACTCGAGTGGGACCTAAGTCTCAGGCCGCTCGAGCTTCCGTGTTCTGTAGTGTGTGCCAGCAGCAGGGGCATTATGCCAATCAATGTCAAAAGCGGTTGCGCAAACGGCCGTCTCCAGTAAGCATTAGAGCAGAGTCACTGGACGCAACAGCTTTTGTTCCAAAAGTGCTTCTTAAAGGGACAATTACCATAGGTCCATCAACTCTTCCAGTCAAGCTCTGTGTGGATTCTGGGGCAGAGGTAAATTTTGTGTCTTCCACTTTGCTTCTCGCCACAACATACCTCTGGTGAAGCTCACCGAGCCAGTGTCGGTTAGAGTGGTAAATGGATCAATTCTGTCCTCACCAATCACCCATCAGACTGTCCCTCTTCCCCTGTCTGTGTCGCTGTCCCATCAGGAGAATGTATCTCTTTTTGTCCTTCCTGAAGGAATGGACGAGGTTCTGTTGGGATTACCCTTGCTCTGCCACCACTCTCCCCATATAGAGTGGTCTTCTGGGAGAATTATGGGTTGGGGTGAATCATGTAAAGGCAGATGCATTAGGAACAGCGTTCAGGTCACCACCAGAGAGATACCCTTAGAGCTCACTCCGATTCTCAAGGTTTACTGGTCTTACGCAGACGTATTCTCCAAGAAAGCTGCAGAGACTCTTCCGCCTAATCGCCCCTATGACTGTCCTATCGATCTCTTGCCTGGAGCTGTACCTCCTAGGGGAAGGGTTTATCCCCTCTCTCTCCATGAAACGGAGGCTATGTCCCAATATATTCAGGAGAACTTGGCAAGAGGATTCATTAGGAAGTTGGTATCACCAGCGGGAGCGGGGTTCTTCTTTGTGCAGAAGAAGAATGGAGAGTTACGCCTGTGTATAGACTATAGGGGTCTTAACGCTATCACCGTGAAAAATAAATACCCTTTGCCGCTGATCTCTGAGCTCTTTGATATGCTTCTGGAAGCAAGGGTATATACCAAGTTAGATCTGCGGTGTGCGTATAACCTGATTCGCATCCGTGAGGGGGACGAATGGAAGACGGCATTCAATACCAGGGATGGGCATTACAAATACTTGGTGATGCCCTTCGAGCTTTGTAATGCTCCAGCCGTCTTCCAAGACTTTGTAAACGACATCTTCCAGGATATGCTTGCCAACTCTGTGGTAGTCTATCTGGACAACATTCTCATCTTTTCTCCAGATATAGATTCCCATAGGAGAGATGTCTGCAAGGTTTTCGACCTCTTGCGGGGAAAAATCCCTATATGCAAAATTGGAGAAGGGCGTGTTTGAGCAGGAGTCTTTACCTTTCCTGGGCTATATCATCTCCGCCAAGGGATTGGCTATGGATCCTGCCAAACTACAGGCGGTAATGGATTGGCAAGAACCCCACTCTCTTAAAGCGGTGCAGCGTTTTATGGGGTTCATTAACTACTATCGCCAATTCATTCCCCACTTCTCTACTCTGGTAGCTCCCTTGGTAGCCCTCACCAAGAAGGGAGCCAATCCCAAGTTATGGTCAGAGGAGGTCTCCAAGGCCTTTACCCAGTTAAATCTCATTTTGCTTGCGCTCCCATCTTACATTGCCCCAATGTTGATAGGCCTTTTGTATTGGAGGTGGATACCTCGTCCGTTGGTGCTGGAGCAGTCCTCTTTTAAAAGGATGCTCAAGGTCAGAGAAAGCATCCTTGCTTCTTCTTTTCTAAGACCTTCACACCAGAGAGGAGGAATTATTCCATTGGGGACAGGGAGTTAACTAGCCATGAAGTTGGCTTTTTCCGAGTGGAGACATCTCCTGGAGGGGGCTCGTTTTCCCTTTCAAGTTTTTACTGACCACAAAAACTTGGTTTATTTACAGACTGCCCAGAGGCTAAATTTTCGCCAGGCTAGATGGTCCTTGTTTATCTCCCGGTTCTATTTCACCCTACATTTGCTCTCCGGTGAGAAGAACATTCGTGCCGACGCTCTGTCTCGCTCCATGGTGTCCTCTGAAGAGGTGGAGGAGGAGCCTCGGATGATTGTCCCCACAGATAGCCTAAGAATGGTTGCCCCGGTTTTGCTTGAGTCTGTGCCTCCGGGGAAGACTTTTGTGCCCACTAATTTGCGACCGGAGGTACTCTCTTGGACACATTCGTCCAGGGTGGGTGGACATTTTGGGACAAAGAGGACATCGGAGTTGCTGGTGAGGACATACTGGTGGCCACATATGGTCCGTGACGTCAGGGAATACGTTCAGGCGTGCGTCTCCTGCGCCAAGAATAAGTCCCCTCGACAACGGCCAGCTGGGCTACTTTTCCCTTTACCGGTGGCAGACAGGCCTTGGAAGATGGTCGGGATGGATTTTGTGGTGGGCTTACCCAAGTCTCGGGGCTGCACCATCATCTGGGTGATAACCGACCACTTCTCCAAAATGGTACACTTGGTGCCGTTACCACGGTTACCATCTGCACGGGCATTTGCAGCATTATTCATTAGACATATTTTCCGCCTATACGGTATGCCAGACAAAATTATCAGCGATCGAGGTCCCCAGTTTGCGTCTCGGTTCTGGAGAGAGCTGTGTCGTTTACTCAGCATTGAGTTGAATCTCTCCTCTGCATACCATCCCAAGACAAATTGGTTGGTAGAGAGGGCCAACCAGACCTTGGTCACATACTTGCGACATTTTGTCTCTGCCAGGCAGGATGACTGGGCATCCTTGCTACCGTGGGCTGAGTTCGCTCTAAATAATGCTGTTGCTGACTCCCCCGGACAGACCCCATTCCTCCTGAACTACGGTCAGCATCCGCGGGTACCAGTGCCCATGCCCGTGTCTTCTGCCGATTCCAGGGTGGCAGACTGAGCTGTGGAGGCACGGGATATTTGGGACCGCACCCAGGATGCCATTCAGGCCTCCAAAGAGAGAATGAGGTCTTCGGCCGAAGCCCATCGGCGCCCCGCTCCTATATTTGCTCCAGGTGACCTAGTGTGGCTCTCTGCCCGAAACATCAGGCTACATGTAGAGTCCACCAAGTTGGCACCTCGCTTTTTGGGTCCCTTTAAAGTTCTGGAGCAGGTGAACCCAGATAGTCAGCATGTATTTGTCCATGATACCAGCCGGTACACGGTAGTGTGTGAGTAGCGTACAGCTCTATACGGTGTGGGAAAAAAAGAATAAAAGTATTAGTGCTGTGTAAAAAGCAATCTGCACAGCAGTGTACACACAGCAATACAGCTATCAGGCAGCCTAATAACCAGTGCTGCTGCACACAAGAAAATCTTCCCCTGTACAGCACAATTGCTATCAGCACAAGCACAGAAGAACTTCCTCTTTCCAGCCCTAACTCTCTCTCTACTGACAAACAGCGTCAGCAACCTCTCCCTACTATTAAGATAGGCAGAAGTAAAATGGAGGTCGGCGCTCAGGGTTTTTATAGACACTATGACGCCCCCCAAAGCAAGCCAATCACTGCAATGCCCTTTTCTAAGATGGTGGTGGATGCTGCACATGTCATCTCATAGCCCACAGTGTATGTTCTTGCTCATTGGCTGAAAAAAGGCACCTGAAAGCATTCTGGCAAAACCGACTTTGGCGCTCGTTTTGCCGAACCATGGCCGACTGCACGCTATGGTCGTGTTTCGGCCAACGAAACCCGACTTTGGTGAAAGTCGGCGACTTATGAATCTGACCGACCTGTTTCGCTGAACTCTAGTGTCAAGAACTAGTGAATAGAGGTTTGAAATGCCACAATTTTTAGACCACAGGTAGCTGAGCTGTGTGACAGAGATAACAGTGTAAATTATGTGGCCTGTATTTTTGTTTTTTTTACAGGAGAATAGTGTCAAGAACTTGGGTAACACAGAAAAAAAAGTTGAATAGAGGCTTGAAATGCCTCAATTTTTAGCCCACAGGTAGCTGAGTTGTGTGACAGATAACACAGTGTAAAATATGTGACCTGTATTTTTATATTTTTACCGGAAAATAGTGTCAAGAACAAGGGTAACACAGAAAATACAGTTGAATAGAGGCCTGAAATGCCACAATTTTTAGCCCAAAGGTAGCTGAGTCGTGTGACAGAGATAACACAGTGTAAAATATGTGGCCTGTATTTTTATTTTTTTTCAGGAATATAGTGTTAGGGTCTGCGGAACGCACCTAATAGATAATGTAGAGAGGTGCGTTCGCAGCCCGGGGTCCACAGTGCAGGCAGAGATGGCGTGAGTAGCGAACTCTGTTATCACGCAGTCGCTAAAATAAACGCCGAAGCGCGCTGTGGCAGTTAGTGCGAACTCTGTTAATCCCCAGAGCCGCTAGCGGGAATGCCACAGCGCTATATGGCGATAAGTGCGAACTCACTTAGCTTCAGTGAGCCGCAAAGTAAAACGCTAGGGCGCTGACCAGCATTATAAAGCGAACCCTGTTGCGTCACAGAGCCGCTGAGAAAAAGGCTGTGTCCTGTTAGACTCACAGGGAACACAGATGACTGCTAAGCGGATTGCAGTCTGTGGTCATGCAGTCAGAACACAAGCAATAATCTCCTCACCGGAGTAGCCGGTATTCTAATGGCATTTTCAGCCGAGCCCTGAACACGTGCATACAATCTCCTCACCGGAGGTGCCGGTATTCTAGGGGCTTATTTCAGCCAGACCTAACCACATGCATACATGACCACACTGGCGCAAGCATGTAACAGATTTGATACTAGCGCATGGCGGCCCAGCCATGCCACCCTTTTATAGTAGCAACTGCAGGACCTACCAGAAAAGGACCAATGCGAAACCATTCCAGAACACATGTAGTTTCAGGACCTTCCTGTCAGACCAATGGGAGTCGTGTGCAGTGACAGGGGAGGATTTTCTTGTGTGCAGCAGCCCTGGTTATTAGGCTTCCTGATAGCTGTATTGCTGTGTGTACACTGCTGTGCAGACTGCTTTTTACACAGCACTAATACTTTTATTCTTTTTTTCTGCACAGTTACCGAGTTATCATTTTTTCCCACACCGTATAAAGCTGTATGCTACTCACACACTACCGTGTACCGGCTGGTATCACGGACAAATACATGCTGACTATCTGTGTGTGACTCCGGAAATATATACGGAGATTGAAATTTTCCCCTACACCGTATACAGCTGTCCGCTTCTGATACAGTACCGTATATCAGCTCTTTGTTTTACGGTCAAATCCATACTGGGTGAGCGTCTGTGTGTGACTCCAGAAATATAGACGGAGATTGAAATTTTTCCCTACACCTCATACAGCTGTCCGCTTCTGATACAGTACCGTATATCTGCTTTTTGTATTACGGTCAAATCCATACTGAGTGAGCGTCTGTGTGTGACTCCGGAAATATAGACGGAGATTTACATTTTCCCTACACCGTATACAGCTGTATGCTCCTCATACAGTACCATATATCTGCTGGTATTTTTGGCACATTTTCCCAAACATGAGGAAGTTTGGTAGAAGAGGCTGCGGACGTGGACAGGGGGGCCAGCTGGTAATGATGGTGGTGGTGGTGCATCTGCTGGTAGTGCCAAAAGCACAATAGCACCTAAGGCAGGAGGTGTTGAGCCTGCGTCATCATCTGGCTCCAGAAGGCCTGAAAGGCTCCCTTTTCTGGGAGTAGGTAAACCGCTTTTAAAGCCGGAGCATCAGGAACAGGTTTTGGCTTACATTGCCGAAACAGCCTCCAGCTCTTCGCCTCCTCTTCTGAAGTTTCAAAAAATTCAAGCACTGAGTTGTCAGTGCAAGCTAATGGTCAGGAACAACACCTTTCCTTGTGTCCTTCACCCCCACCAAAAGTGAAGGATGCGGCAGGCCACACTTCAGATTACTCCATTGAGCTCTTTTCACATACCATGCCTGGGTTATCAAGTCAAATACTGAATTCCCCAGTCCAAGATAAATATGACATGGAGTGCACTGATGCACAGCCACTGCTATATGATTCTGCTGGTACATTCACCCAGAGGACTACATTGCCCTCGCAGTCTACTGAGCCAGATTCTGACCCTGATGAAGCTCAGGTGCCCCTTCCCGCATACTATACCACCTTACACGGTGAAACAGAGGAAGGTGAGGATGAAATTGAGGTGATAGATGAGCCAGTTGTTGACCTGGATTGGCATCCTTTGAGGAAGAGGGTGCCGCTGGCAATAGCTCAGAAGAGGAGGAGAATCCGCAGCAGGCATCGACATCACAGCTGACGTTATCTGGCAGGCCCGTAGCAGTCCAAAAAGGTGTTTAAAAAAAAAAAGAGTTGCAGGACAGCTTGGCCAGACGGTCAAATTAGCACAGCGTGCAAGCCCTGAAAATTTATCCCATTGAAGGAAGAGTGCAGTGTGGTACTTTTTTGACCAAAATCCTATTGATGAGGCAAAGGTTATCAGTAAGAAATGCGGAAGGAACTTTAGCCGAGGGAAAAATCTCGGAAATTTGAATACCAGTTGCATGCTTAGACATGCAAACACAATGCACTTGCAAGCGTGGACGGACTACAAAACCTCACTGTCTTTGAACGCCTACATTGCCAAACTGATCTCATTAGAGATAATGCCCTTCCATTTAGTTGAAAGCGCAGCGTTCCGAGAGCTCATGGCCTAAACTGTCCCACGCTATGACCTACCCAGTCGGAGCTTCTTTTCTAGAAAAGCCATCCCTGCCCTCCACCTGCATGTGAAAGACCGCATTGTCCATGCACTCAAACAATCAGTGAGTGGAAAGGTGCACCTCACAACAGATGCATGGGCCAGTAGGCATGGCCAGTGCCGATACGTGTCCATCACTGCGCACTTGGTTAATGTGGTGGATGCAGGATCCACAGGGGACAGCGGCGGTGGGACAGTGATGCCTAGCCCACAGTATAGGCAACATTTGGCTGTAGGTGATTGACCCTCCTCTTCCTCCTCCTCCAGAAGTGAAAACTCGTCGACAGAGCGCAGTCGCACAAGCACTAAATCCGCCGCTGCCAGTGTTGCACACGAGGTGTCCCACTATCGATCAACTAGTGGTAAGCGTCAGCAGGTTGCTTTAAAGATGATGTCTTTGGGCGACAACAGACACACCGCGAAGGTACTGGCCGACTACTTGCAGCAAGAAACTGAGTCTTGGCTGGGCAGTCTCCATCTTGAGCCAGGCAAGGTAGTCAGTGACAATGGCCGTAATTTTGTGGCGGCCATAGCCCTGGAAAAACTCAGACACATACCTTGCCTGGCTCACACCTTGAAACTGGTGTTGCAGTGCTTCATAAATAATTATCTGGAGATACCAGCCCTGCTGCATAAGGTGCGAAGACTGTGCTCGCATATACGTCGCTCGCCCATAGACTCCAGTCATTTGCAGATTCTGCAGTGGTCGCTCCACCTCCCCAAACACCGCCTAATCATAGACGTTGCAACAAGGTGGAACTAAACCATGCACATGGTTGAGAGGCTGTGCGAACAGAGGCAGGCTGTAATGCATTTGTGGAAGGATACACGGGCAGGCAGTTTGAGGGCAGACATCGAGTTGTCGGGTGTGCAGTGGTCAAAACTGAAAGACCTCTGTAAAGTCCTTCAGTGTTTTGAAGAATGCACACGGCTGGTAAGCGCAGACGACGCCATCATAAGCATGAGCATCCCACTTATGCGTCTACTCATGCAAACTTTGACGCACATTAAGGATCAGGCATCTGCAGCGGAGGAGGAGGAGGGGCAGGGGGAAGCCTTTATGACAGTCAGGCATTGTCTGCTCAGGGAACTGTCCTGGACGAGGTGGAGGAAGAATAGGAAGAGGAGGAGGATGAGGGGGATGATTATTTTGGGGAGGAGGATGCTTCTCAGGGTGCAAGAGAAAATGTTGACTTGCCAAGGTCAGGTACAGGGTTTGTGCGTGACTGGAGGAATGTGGATTTGGCAGAACGTGCTCCTTCACCCACCACTGGCAATGCATCATTGACACCTGTAACATTGGCCCACATGTGTGATTATGTCTTGTGGATCCTAAAAAGGGACCCCCGCATTGCCAAAATTATGAAAGATGATGTCTACTGATTGGCCAGCATCCTCGATCCACGCTATAAATGCAAATTACAGAACATCATGCCACAGGAGAACCTAGAGCTAATATTGGTGAACAAACAAGCATCTCTGGTAAACCGTTTGTTAGAGGCATTCCCAGCACACAGCAGCGGTGCAGGTTCTACCACAAGCCGTGCTGGGCAACATGGAAGAGGTGTACATGGTGCACATAGCCAAAGTGGCATTGGAGACAGGGGTTGCATGGCCATGTTGTGGATTATTTCTCGAGTAATGCTCACACGACTGGTAATACTGAATCGATTGCAACAGACAGGAGACAGCAGTTGTCAACTGTGGTTCAAAATTACCTCTCCTCCCCTATCGATGTTCTCCCTCACAATTCATTCCCCTTGACTACTGGGCCTGTAAACTGGACACCTTACCTGAACTGGCACAATACGCCTTACAGGAGCTCACTTGCCCTGCTGGTATTGTGCTATCAGAAAGAGTCTTCAGTGCTTCTGGATCAATCCTGACAGAAAAAAGGAACTGGCTGTCGACCAAAAATGTTGGTGATCTCACCTTCATTAAAATGAACCATGCCTGGGTTTCAAAGGATTTTGTACCACCTTCCCTGATGACACATAGGTTGCCAGCAAAATGGCTCGCTTTGTCTTCCTCTTCCTCCGACTTCTCCAATTCCTCCATTTGCAGCTGCTGAGCGTCCAGCCTACACCTCAACATATGCCAGTTTTTTCCCCTCCCTAACTGGGCTGTACCCCCAGGGCCGGCGTCAGCACCTGGCGCACCCGGGCAAGTCCCTGTGCCCTGAACAGGTAGGGGGGCCCACTCGCCATCAGAGACACTAGTGTACTATGAGGGGCACTGTGCCAGTGCCGGCGCCCACGAGTGTGCACCCCTGCTTGCTCAGGGCCCCAGCACTTGCAATACTTACCTCTCCCTGCTCCACCACTGTGACGTCTTCCGCATTTTCTGACAGTGACATTCAGGTCAGAGAGTGCGATGATGTCACATCTGTGCTCCCTCTGCCTGAACAGTCACAGTGCAGAGAGTTGGAAGATGACGATGCTGAGGAGTCCAGAGTAGAGCAGTGCCCAGAGAGGAGAGGTATTTTATTTTTTTTAATGTTTGGAGCAATATATGGGGAGCATTATACACTGAAGCATTATATATGGGGCCCATCATGCACTGGAGCATAATAAATGGGGCCCATCATACACTGGAGCATCATATACGGGGCCAATTATACACTGGAGCATCATATATGGGGCCCATTATACACTGGAACATTATATATGGAGCCCATTATATATGGAGCATTATATATGGGGACCATTATATTTGGAGCATTATATGAAGCTCATCATACACTGGAGCATCATATATGAGGCCCATCATATACTAGAGCTTCATATGGGGTTCATTATTTATGGGGCATCATATAGGGCCCTTTATATATGGGGCATCATATGGAGCACATAAGGGGCCTATTCTGTATGGAGCATTATATGGAGACCATTCTGTATGGAGCAATATATGGGGCTCATTATTCTGTATGGCGCACTACGTGGTGCCCATAATACTGTATGGAGGACTATACTTTCCGGTTTTTGTGCTACTGTAGAATTTACAATAGATATCACTCATGTAATTTAAGAAGTGAAGTATTTGTCATTGTACTATACCTACATTTCACTGCCGTATCGGAGTATCATGAATTGTGGTATGTGTTAAAAGGCCACTGAGACTCTTTGGCCCGAGGACCACGAAAACCTGGAGCCAGCCCTGCCCCCCCCCCCACAACTTTAGCCAAATAACCCCTAGTTTTCAATGCGTTACTATTATTATAAAGTAAATTAAGGTTGACAAGCTTAAGTAATAAGAATTGATGTTGTTGGCATTGAAATGGGCACTGTAGGTGTGTTTACTGTCCTCCACTCACTGCCGACTTTAATTCCCCATTGACTTGCATTGAGGTCATGTTCCGATCGAAACACGACCTTTTCCGCTAGTCAGCCGATCACGTTCGACTCGACTTTTGGGAAAGTCGGATGGTCCGAAACCCGACTCGACCCTCCCAAAGGCAAAGTCGCTCATCTCTATTTGACACTATTCTCCTGTAAAAAAATAAAAATACAGGCCACATATTTTACAGTGTGGTATCTCTGTCATACGACACAGCTATCTGTGGGCTAAAAATTGTGGCATTTCAGGCCTCCATTAAACTGTCTTTTCTACATGTGACCCTAGTTCTTGACACTATTTTCCTGTAAAAAAAAAAATACGGGCAACATATTTTACAGTGTGATATCTCCTTCACACGACTTAGCTACCTGTGGGCTAAAAATTGTGGCATTTCATGCCTCCATTCAACTGTTTTTGCTGTGTTTTACCCTATTTCTCGACACTATTTTCCTGTAAAAAAAAAAATACAGGCCACATATTTTACAGTGTGGTATCCAACTTTGTGGACTGAACCACAGGCTCCAGGAACAGTGTCTGCGGGTGACACCACTGCTTCTTCCACTGTTGTGCGTGCAAGCCAATCCCATGTGAAGATGCCTCCTGCCCTGCACTTGTCATTGCTCACACTCAACTCACTCCCAGCAAAGCCTTCAATTGTCCATACCCCAGTCATTGGAACGCAGGCAGAAATACGCAGCCAACACTCCACAGGCCACAGTACTAAATTCACACATTTCTCTTCTTCTTGTGCTCGAAATGTTGACTTTTAGGCTCATGGAGACGGAAGCTTTCCGCAACCAGATTACGGCGGCCGTCCAAAGGCACTCTGTCCTCAGCCAACACTATTTCTCCCGGTGTGCTGTCCTGGCATTACACAAGCACGTGTCCCACAACATTACCCTTGCCCTCAACAATGCTGGTACTGGGAAAGTTCACCTAACCACGGACACGTGGACAAGTGCTTGTGGGCAGGGATGGTACATCTCGCTGATGGCACACTGGGTTAAAATAGTGGAAGCCAGGACCCTGTCGAATCTTGGGATGGAACATGTCCTTCCGACGCCGAATATTGCGGCCCCTAGGTCAGTCAGGTAGCCCCTACAATGTACAGCTCCTGCACCTCATCCTCCTCCTCCTCTTCAGCCTTCATCTCCAAAATGACCACATCAGTCAAAATCTGGAAGCACTGCAGCACTGCCTCTGAAAGAGCAGGCAGATCTGTGACTGACACCGCTGAACCTACAGCCAGGCATGGTTGTGTGTGACAATGGCCAGAACCTGGTGGTGGCTCTGAGGCGAGGAGAGCTCACACATGTAACATGCCTGGCCCATGTGCTTAACCTCGTTGTTCAATGGTTTCTCAAATGCTACCTGGAGCTGCCGGATCTGCTTGTTAAAAAACGCCACCTGTGTGCCCATTTTAGAGAGTCAGCTACATCTGCCGTCACCCTTGTTGTGCTTCAGCAACGTTTGCAGCTTCCAGCTCACCAACTTCCGACTCACCAATAGAATCAACAATGCCGTCGGTATTCAGTTCAGACTCTACATATAAGGCCTCAGGAGTGGACATGGATGTCAGACATATGTACCATCCTACAAAACTTTGCGGAGTCCACCAAGATGGTAAGCGATGATGACACCATAATTAGTGTCACCATCCAGCTTCTCTGTATTCTGAAAAGCTTTCTGTAGGATGAGCACAATGAGATGGAGCAAGGAACCATACAGGGTGATTACACACAGCCCAGCCTGATGTCAACCCAACGTGGATTGGTTCACAGTGAGGAAGAGGAGGAGGAAGAACAGGAGCTAGTTTCATGCTCTATAGACGGTACTAGAAGCACAACTGTCATACCATCTGTTCAGCGTGGATGGCCTGAGGTCATGGAGGAGGAGGAGAAGGACAGCATGGTCAGTCGTCCCCTTGGTGAGGAGACGAAATTCTTGCTTGTTAGAAATCTGGCACGCATGGCTGACTTGTTGTTGTGCTGCGTTTCCTGTGACCCTTGCATTCTGAAAATTTTGAGTGACACTCATTACTGGTTGGTGACACTTCTAGACCTACGCTACAAGGAGAACTTTCAATCTCTTCTTCCAAAGGCAGACAGGTCTACTAAATTTGTCTTGTACCAGAGGGCCGTAGTTGCAGAATTTTTAAAAAAATTCCCATCTGAAAACACTGGCGGCAGAGGTCACAATTCGCTGGACAACCAAGGAGTACAGGCGAGACAGACACAACTCCAATCCAGCAAAGGCAGTGGAATACTGGCAAAGTTCTGCGAGAGTTTTCTCAGACCCTCCTATCGCACTGGCCCTGAGGCACAGGGTACACTCACAAGGAGTGAAAAGTTTTGTAAGATGCTGAGGGAGTACCTTGCTGACTGTACCAATATCCGCGTGATTCCTCTGTACCTTTTAATTATTGGGTATCCAAGCTGGACACATGGCATGAACTGGCTCTCTATGCCTTGGAGGTCCTGGCCTCCCCTGCCCTAGCGTTTTGTCAGAGCGGGTTTTTTAGTGCCATTGGTGGAATTAAAATTGATAAGCACATTCGCCTGTCAGCTGAAAATGCTGACAAGCTGACTCTTATAAAAATGTGCCCGCTCCAAAGTGTGTTTTGGATGCTCGTCCTTCGTTGAGCATCCAAAACACGCGTTGGGGCGGGCTCACGGCCCCATGGATTATTTGTCTGCCATATACTACAGGTAATGTTCTTTCTACCATAGATCCTTTGCCTTAACATTTAGGATCATTGCTGACATGTTTTGCCAGTGTGTACATATACACATGGCCTCTACACTGTTTGCATAATTATTAGGCAAGTTGTATTTGAAAGGATTATTTTTATTATTGATCAAAACAACTATGTTCTCAATCAACCCAAAAGACTCATAAATAGTGTTGAGCGATACTTTCCGATATCCCTAAGTATCGGAATCGGAATGGTATCGCCGATACCATTAAAATATCGGCGATACCCGATTCCGATACCGGAAATCCAATGTAAGTCTATGTGAACAAAATATCGGAACTAAAAAAAACCCATTCTCTCCTTGTAAACACTAAATATACACACATAGAATACATATATATATATATACATGTCATTGTGATATATATATATATACATATATGTATAGTTTATACACTTTTACATAGTAAAATATCCTCTGATTCAATTGCCGGGTAAAGCCGGCTTCAGTGAAAAGACAGAAGCACCCGACATGAAATGACACTTGGTGTACATAGGGTTAACCATGTCTTTTCATGTCCTTTGCTATCTGATTTTCACAAACAATTAAATCAGTCTATGTGTGCAAAATTTCACACCTGTAGGGGTTAATTAAAGGTGTAAATTCGTTGTAAAAAAAAAAGAGACTTTTTTGCTACGAATTTACACCTTTAATTAACCCCTACAGGTGTGAAATTTTGCACACATAGACTGATTTAATTGTTTGTGAAAATCAGATAGCAAAGGACATGGTTAACCCTATGTACACCAAGTGTCATTTCATGTCGGGTTCTGCATTTTCACAAAAGCCGGCAATTGAATTAGCGGCTATTATACTATGTAGAAGTGTATGAACTATAAATATATATATATATATATGTGTCACAAACTCAATGACATGTATATATATATATATGAGGTGTAAAATTGCTGAAAAAAAATGCGTGGGCTCCCGCCCTATTTTCGCAACCAGACAGACAAAGCCAGTGAGTGGGGGCAGATAATAATAGCTCAGAGAGGGACCATTATTTTTGCCCCCCCCGGCTACTAACATCTGCCCCCAGACACCCCAGAAAGGGCAAATCTCTAATTAGATTTGCCCTTTCTGGCACTTTGCCCGTCTATTCCCATTGCCCTGTAGCGGTGGCGAATGGGTTAATAAGGGTTAAAATGACCTTGCAATTGAAAGGTCACTTTAAGCCAGGTTAATAATTGAGAGCTGTCAATTAGACAACTATCAATTATTAATCCTATTGTATGAAAGAAAAATTAAACACACACACTTTAATAAAAAAGAAGTTTAATGAAATAATCACACAGTTTTTGACCATATTTTATTTACCTGCTAAAACCATTTCCTGTAATAAAAATAAAATAATAAAGCAAAATTATTCTTACCAATCCGATGCACAGTCAGGTCCCACGGTGTAATCCTTCAGAAAGGGTTAATGTTTACTGCAGGGACCGCAGCTAATGCTGCAGCCTCACAGTAAACCCCCAAATGAATGAGTTCCTCTCCTGGCTGACAGGAGAGGAAGTGGAAAGCTTAATTGATTGCTTTCCACTTTCACTTCAGGTCAGCCAGGGACACCATCAGTGACATCAGAGGAAACTGATTAACAAAAATAGGGGTTCCCTTCGAAAAAAAAATGGCGTGGGGTCCCCCCTATTTTTGTTAACCAGCCAGATGAAGCAGACCGCTGAGGCCTGGATTTTCAGGCTGTTAAGGAGCCAAGATCCATGGACCTTGCCAGCCTGATAATACCAGGCCACAGCAGTCTGCATATCTTGGCTGATTAACAAAAATAGGGGATCCCCTCGAAAAAAATTAGCGTGGGGTCCCCCCTATTTTTGTTAACCAGCCAGATGAAGCAGACCGCTGAGGCCTGGTTTTTCAGGCTGGTAAGGATCCAATATCCATGGACCTTGCCAGCCTGATAATACCAGGTCACAGCAGTCTGCATATCTTGGCTGATTAACAAAAATAGGGGATCCCCTCGAAAAAAAAACGGCGTAGGGGTCCCCCTATTTTTGTTAACCAGCCAGATGAAGCAGACCGCTGAGGCCTGGATTTTCAGGCTGTTAAGGATCCAATATCCATGGACCTTGCCAGCCTGATAATACCAGGCCACAGCAGTCTGCTTAGCTTGGCTGGTTAACAAAAATAGGGGATCCCCTCGAAAAAAAAACGGCGTGGGGATCCCCCCTATTTTTGTTAACCAGCCAAGTAAAATGCAGACTGCTGCGGCCTGGTATTAAAAGACTGTCAAGGCCCATGGATTTTGGCCCTCAACAGCCTGATAATACCAGGCTACAGCAGCCCCACATTTGGCGCATCAAAAGATGTGCCAATTGTGGCACTTTACCCGGCTCTTCCCACTTGCCCTGTAGCGGTGGCAAGCGGGGTAATAAGGGGTTAATGTCACCGTTGATTGCACGGTGACAATAAGCCCAGTTAATAATGGAGAGGTGTCAATAAGACACCGATCCATTATTAATCCCAAAGTTATTAAATGTTTAAAAAAAAGACACAGCAAGAAAAAAGTCTTTTAATGAAATAAAAGAGACAACACAGTTTTCATTTCTTTTATTATACACTCATTCCTGCGACGCCAACGATCTCCTGTAAAAAAAGAAAAAAAACAAACCAACAGTATACCACCTGTCCGACGCAGTCCATAGTAACGATTGTCCCACGACGATCCAGCTCTGCTACATCGCAATGACAGGCAGAGCCTGTCATCGCGACGCAGCACAGCTGATTACCTGCTTCCCCGGCAGTGACGTCATCGGACTGCTTTACGGCCGCGATTACCCAGCAGTCACTGCAGTTATCGCGAGATACTGCATGTGACCGCCGGGGAGAAGAGGATGGCGGCCATTAAGCAGCCCGGGATGTGACCGCCGGAGATCTTCTGCTGGGTAAGTGCCGCTGACTCCTGACAGACCCGACAGACGGACACTGACAGTGACAGTGACATTCCGATTCCGGTATCCGATATGACGAAAATATCGGAACTCGGAATCGGAATTCCGATACAGCCAATATCGGCCGATACCCGATATTTGCAGTATCGGAATGCTCAACCCTACTCATAAATGTTAAAGCTTAATATTTTTGGAAGTTGGAGTGGGGTTTTTAGATTTGGGTATCTTAGGAGAATATCTGTTTGTGCAGGTAACTATTACTGTGCAGAATTATTTGGCAACTTAATAAAAAACAAACATATACCCATCTCACTTGTTTATTTTCATCAGTTAAAGCAATATAACAACACAAAATTTAGAAATAAATATTTCTGACATTCAAAAACCCCAAAAAAATCAGTGACCAACATAGCCACCTTTCTTTACAATGACACTCAAAAGCTTTACATCCATAGATTCTGTCAGTTGCTTGATTTGTTTACGATAAACATTGCGTGCAGCAGCCACCACAGCCTCCCAGACACTGTTCCGAGAGGTGTAATGTTTTCCCTCCCTGTAGATCTCACATTTTATGAGGGACCACAGGTTCTCTATGGGGTTCAAATCAGGTGAACAAGGGGACCATGTCATTATTTTTTCTTCTTTTAGACCTTTACTGGGCAGCCACGCTGTAGAGTATTTGGATGCATGTGATGGAGCATTGTCCTGCATTAAAATCATGTTTTTCTTGAACGATACCGACTTCTTCCTCTATCACTGCTTGAAGAAGGTGTCTTCCAGAAACTGGCAGTGGGTCTGGGAGTTGAACTTCACTCCATTCTCAACCCGAAAAGGTCCCACAAGTTCATCTTTGATGATACCAGCCCATACCAGTACGTCACTTCCACCTTGCTGGCGTCTGAGTCGGAGTGGAGCTCTCTGCCCTTTACTGATCCAGCCTCGGGCACATCCATCTGGACCATCAAGAGTCACTCTCATTTCATCAGTCCATAAAACCTTAGAAAAATCAGTCTTATCATATTTCTTTGCCCAGTCTTGACGTTTTATCTTATGTTTCTTGTTCAAAATTGGTCATTTTTCAGCCTTTCTTCCCTTGGCCATGTCCCTTAGTATGGCACACTTTATGCTTTTTGATACTCCAGTAACGTTGCAGGTCTGAAATATGGCAAAACTGGTGGCAAATGGCATCTTTGCAGCTTCACGCTTGATTTTACTCAATTCATGGGCAGTTATTTTGAGCCTTTTTTTTATCAATACGCTTCTTGCGACCCTGTTGGCTATTTGCCATGAAACGCGTGATTGTTCAGTGATCACGCTTCAAAAGTTTGGCAATTTCAAGACTGCTGCATCCCTCTGCAAGACATCTCACAATTTTTGACTTTTCAGAGTCCGTCAAATCTCTCTTCTGATCCATTTTCCAAAGGAAAGGAAGTTGCCAAATAATTAAGCACACCTTATATAGGGTGTTGATGTCATTAAACCACACCCCTCCTCATTACAGAGATGAAAAAAAACTGTTTTTGCTGTGTTTTACCCTATTTCTTGACACTATTTTCCTGTAAAAAAAAAAATACAGGCCACATATTTTACAGTGTGGTATCCAACTTTGTGGACTGAACCACAGGCTCCAGGAACAATGTCTGCGGGTGACACCATTGCTTCTTCCACTGTTGTGCGTGCAAGCCAATCACATGTGAAGATGCCTCCTGCCCTGCACTTGTCATTGCTCACACTCAACTCACTCCCAGCAAAGCCTTCAATTGTCCATACCCCAGTCATTGGAACGCAGGCAGAAATACGCAGCCAACACTCCACAGGCCACAGTACTAAATTCACACATTTCTCATCTTCTTGTGCTCGAAATGTTGACTTTTAGGCTCATGGAGACGGAAGCTTTCCGCAACCAGATTACGGCGGCCGTCCAAAGGCACTCTGTCCTCAGCCGACACTATTTCTCCCGGTGTGCTGTCCTGGCATTACACAAGCACGTGTCCCACAACATTACCCTTGCCCTCAACAATGCTGGTACTGGGAAAGTTCACCTAACCACGGACACGTGGACAAGTGCTTGTGGGCAGGGATGGTACATCTCGCTGATGGCACACTGGGTTAAAATAGTGGAAGCCAGGACCCAGTCGAATCTTGGGATGGAACATGTCCTTCCGACGCTGAATATTGCAGCCCCTAGGTCAGTCAGGTAGCCCCCACAGTGTAAAGCTCCTGCACCTCATCCTCCTCTTCAGCCTTCATCTCCAAAATGACCACATCAGTCAAAATCTGGAAGCACTGCAGCACTGCCTCTGAAAGAGCAGGCAGATCTGTGGCTGACACCGCTGAACCTACAGCCAGGCATGGTTGTGTGTGACAATGGCCAGAACCTGGTGGTGGCTCTGAGGCGAGGCGAGCTCACACATGTAACATGCCTGGCCCATGTGCTTAACCTCGTTGTTCAATGGTTTCTCAAATGCTACCTGGAGCTGCCGGATCTGCTTGTTAAAAAACGCCACCTGTGTTCCCATTTTAGAGAGTCAGCTACATCTGCCGTCACCCTTGTTGTGCTTCAGCAATGTTTGCAGCTTCCAGCTCACCAACTTCCGACTCACCAATAGAATCAACAAGGCCGTCGGTATTCAGTTCAGACTCTATATATAAGGCCTCAGGAGTGGACATGGATGTCAGACATATGTACCATCCTACAAAACTTTGCGGAGTCCACCAAGATGGTAAGCGATGATGACACCATAATTAGTGTCACCATCTAGCTTCTCTGTATTCTGAAAAGCTTTCTGCAGGCTGAGCACAATGAGATGGAGCAAGGAACCATACAGGGTGATTACACACAGCCCAGCCTGATGTCAACCCAATGTGGATTGGTTCACAGTGAGGAAGAGGAGGAGGAAGAACAGGAGCTAGTTTCATGCTCTATAGACGGTACTAGAAGCACAACTGTCATACCATCTGTTCAGCGTGGATGGCCTGAGGTCATGGAGGAGGAGGAGAAGGACAGCATGGTCAGTCATCCCCTTGGTGAGGAGACGGAATTCTTGCTTGTTAGCAATCTGGCACGCATGGCTGACTTGTTGTTGCGCTGCGTTTCCTGTGACCCTTGCATTCTGAAAATTTTGAGTGACACTCATTACTGGTTGGTGACACTTCTAGACCTACGCTACAAGGAGAACTTTCAATCTCTTCTTCCAAAGGCAGACAGGTCTACTAAATTGGTCTTGTACCAGAGGGCCGTAGTTGCAGAATTTTTAAAAAAAATCCCATCTGAAAACACTGGTGGCAGAGGTCACAGTGCGCTGGACAACCAAGGAGTACAGG
>JARQOD010001245.1:0-104402 GCA_033576555.1 Oophaga sylvatica
CCAGCCCCTTTTATTGTGCTTAATTAATATCGGGTCAGGGGCCGACCCAAACAGTATCGTTAATTTAGTCCCAGGAGACGTTAAAGTACATTATAGAGCAAGGAGAAACGAAGCTAATAATTTTATATTTTACTCCAAAAACTAGGTTTTCTGTGTTTACAAAAGTATACAATATATTATAAATGGAAATAATTACAATATGTACAAAGGAATTATGAAATAAAAAGGATGAAAGATGAAAAGAAACCGCGATCTATGGCTGGCTTCACACTTGCGTTTGAGCGACCTGCGCCTGTCTGAGCACGGCCGCTGCTATGCTCCGCCCCCGGCCGCACCTCCTCCCATCGGCTCCACCTACAGGCGCATGACGCCGCATGCGATCTGCGTACCCTATCTTTAGCATTGGTACGCAGGCCGTGCGCAGGTATGCGTTTGGTGGCGCATGCGTCCTTTTGACTGGTGCGCCGAGCGCACCAAAATAGACAGGCGCAGTTCGCTCAAACGCAAGTGTGAAAGCACCCTTATTTCATTCCATGGTAAGCCATGCGGCGTGGGGGGAGGGGTTCCCAACGACCAGGATTCAGTCCACAGCAGGGATGGTATATGCTGTCTTCCTCCAAGCACTGAACACCCTGCAAAATGGCTGTCCTTGTTTTATAGTTGGTCCCCTAAATTAAGGAACTCCTCCTGGGCTAACCCTACTGGGTGGTTGGGGAACTCCCTTTTCTCTAGTCACCTTCCACGACAGCATAGGGAGGTTGCCTCTTAGTCCTGATGGGGATCAGGAAACACAGAGGTTAAAAGGTCCTCCCTCCTCCCACTTGCCAGTGTCTTTCCTGTTCCCCATGGGGCAGTGAGAGGTTACTTCTCTGCAACTGCAGTACCTGGGTCTTCACAGGCAGCGCCTGTATTGTCGGGCAGCAGTGGTCACTTTGGTATCCTCCATGCTGCTCCCGTCGTCTCTATTGTGGTGGCCTCGGGACCCCTTCCTGGCCTTCCCGCGCCCCCACGATGGCAAAACAGGCCAGGGATCCCGACCGGGGGCCTCCCTTGGCTCCCTGGTCTTCTCCCCCATCCTCAGCGTGTTCCTCGGCGTCCCGGAAGTGACATCTTGATAACGCGTGCGTCACTTCCGGCTCTTGCGTTCCAAGCAGGGAAGGCACCGGTACTTCCGATTTCTGTATCCGAGGACACGCTGTGCTCGTGGTCACCACACCGACCTGCACCTGGACCCAGGAGGGGGAGGGGAAATCACTTTGCTGGGGGCAGTGGCTGATGCCATATAAACCTGCCTAGAAAGTCGCCACAGAGGTAAGACTTATCCTACCGCTATGGAACGAGCTTCATGCCCTGCACTTGCAGAGCCCAGCGCTGCCCCTGCTACAGTAAGTTGTATGCAGGGGAGGGTCCTCAGGAGGATAGCTTTAGGGGGCTCTTTATTGATCTCTCTCCCTCTCGTTTTAGGGAGACAACATACCTCCCAACCATCCCGGATTGACCGGGACAGTCCCAATTCTAACCCTCCCACCCGCTGTCCCGGTCGGGTCGCTGTTTCCCGCAGTGAGAAGCCGCAACGCCCCCCCATACTCGCCCTCCCACCTCTTCACTTCAGCTCACAGCCAGGAGTCCCTTGCTGTGCTGTCCTCATGTGCGAGCAGGACCTGTGATGAGGTCACAGGAGGGGAGGAGTTAGGTGTCACATGGTCAGGCTCCTCCTGTGTGCAGGTCTCTGCTGTGCTGCTTGTCATGGTGCTGGATGAGGGTAAATTTATGTGTGGGATCAGGAGGGGTTTACAGTGTGGATGTAGCAGAGCTGTGTGTGTATGAGGTGTGAGGAGCCGTGTGTGTGCAAGGTGTACGGAGCGGAGCCGTGTGTGTACGGAGTGGAGCCATGTGCGTACGAGGTGTATGGAGCGGAGCCGTGTGTATGAGGTGGATGTAGCAGTGCTGTAGTATGTACAAGTTGGATGTAGCGGAGCCTTGTGTGTACGAGTTGGATGTAACAGAGCTGTATGTGTACGAGGTGCACGGAGCCGAGCCGCGCGTGTACGAGGTGCACGGAGCCGAACCGCGTGTGTATGAGGTGCACGGAGTCGAGCCATGTGTACGACGTGGATGTAGCAGTGCTGTGTGTGTACGAAACGGAGCCCTGTGTGTACGGAGCAGAACCGCGTGTGTACGAGGTGTATGCTGCAAAGCCACATGTGCACAAGGTTTACAGAGTGGAGTTGTGTGTGTACAAGGTGTACAAACCGTGGCTGCGTGTGTACAAGGTGTACAGAGTGGAGCCATGTGTATACTGAGTGGAGCCTTGTGTGTGCGAGGTGGACGGAGTGGAGCCGTGTGTGTACGAGGCATACAAAGCGGAACCGTGTGTGTATGAGGTGTGCAGAGCCGTGTGTGTACAAGGTGTATGGTGGGGAGCATTCATACCTCCCAACCGTCCCGAATTCAGCGGGACACTCCCGATTTTGAGAGTCTGCCCCGCTGTCCCGGCCAGGAGCTTTTCCCGTGGACACAGGAGTACATGCCGGAGCCCCGTGGAGCACTTTAAAACTCGCACGTGATGTTCCACCAGAAGTGACGTGCTGGAAGATGACCGGAAATTAGGTAATTTTGGAAGAGATTGTGACGGAACCATGGATTCACTTCAGGAATGCTTCAGATTTATCACCGTGTCCTCCTCCGACAGCGCGGACAGCGGGATCGCCTTGGAATCAGAGATGTCGGCCATGTGAGCGGATCATGATATGTCCTTCAACGGGAGGCTCAGGTGGGCACTACAATGAGAGCCTGGCTGCTATAGCATCTTTATAGAATCTTTATTTCTTTCTCAATCTGTTTCTTTCTCTCTCTGTTCTTTCTTTCCCATCTTTCTCTCTGTTCTTTTTCTTTCTGTTCTTTCTTTCCCTCTTTCTTTCTATCTCTCTGTTCTTTCTTTCCCTTACTTTCTCTCTGTTCTTCCCCTCTTTCTTTCTGTTTCTTTCTCTCTCTGTTCTTTCTTTCTCTCTGTTCTTTCTTTCCCCTCTTTCTTTCTCTCTGTTCTTTCTTTCTCTCTCTGTTCTTTCTTTCCCATCTTTCTTTCTTTCCCATCTTTCTTTCTCTCTGTTCTTTTTCTTTCTGTTCTTTCTATCTCTCTGTTCTTTCTTTCCCCTTACTTTCTTTCGCTCTGTTCTTCCCCTCTTTCTTTCTTTCTGTTTCTTTCTCTCTCTGTTCTTTCTTTCCCATCTTTCTTTCTCTCTCTGTTCTTTTTCTTTCTTTCTCTGTTCTTTCTTTCCCCTCTTTCTATCTCTCTGTTCTTTCTTTCTGTTCTTTCTTTCCCTCTTTCTTTCTCTCTGTTCTTTCTCTCTCTCTGTTCTTTCTCTCTCTCTGTTCTTTTTCTTTCTCTTTCTTTCTCTCTCTGTTCTTTCTATCCCATCTTTCTCTTTATCTCTCTGTTCTTTCTTTCTCTTTGTTCTTTCTTTCCCTTCTTTCGCTCTCTCCCCCTCTCTGTTGTTTCTTTCTTTGCCCTCATTCTTTTTTTTCTCTCTCTGTTCTTCTTTTCTGTCCCCTCTTTATCTCTGTTCTTTCTTTCTGTGTTTCTTTCTTTCTCTCTATCTCTCTGTTCTTTCGTTCCCCTCTTTCTTTTTCTCTGTTCTTTTTCTCTTTTTGTTCTTTCTTTCTTTCTTTCCCCTTTCTTTCTCTGTTCTCTTTCTTTCTCTCTCTCTGTTCTTTCTTTCCCCTTGTCTTTCTTTCTCTGTTTTTTCTTTCTTTCCCTTTTTCTTTCATTCTTTCTCTTTCTGTTCTTTCTTTCCCCGCTTTCTCTCTCTATTCTTTCTTTCTTTCTTTCTTTCTCTCTGTTCTTTCTTTCCCCCTCTGTCTTTCTTTTTTTCTCCTTTCTTTCTTTTTCTTCTTTCTTTCTTTCTTTCTTTCTTTCTTTCTTTCTTTCTTTCTTTCTTTCTTTCTCTGTTCTTTCTTTCCCCCTGTCTTTTTCTCTCTGTTCTTTCTTTCCCCTTTCTTTTTTTCTCTCTCTGTTCTTTTATTCTGCCCCCTCTTTCTTTCTCTCTGCTCTTTCTTTCTCTCTGTTCTTTCTTTCTTTCCCATCTTTCTTTCCTGTCTTTCTTTCTTTCTCTCTGTTCTTTCTTCCCCCTCTTTCTTTCTCCCTCCCTGATCTTTCTTTCTTTCCTGTCTTTCTTTCTCTCTCTGTTCTTTCTTTCTTTCCTGTCTTTCTTTCTCTCTCTGTTCTTTCTTTCGTCTTTCTTTCTCTCTGTTCTTTCTTTCCCGTCTTTCTTTCTCTCTCTGTTCTTTCTTTCCCTTCTTTCTCCCTCCCTCTCTGTTCTTTCCCCTCTTTCTTTTTTTCTCTCTCTGTTCTCTTTCCCCTTTCTTTGTTTATTTCTTTCTCTCTACTCTCTCTCTGTTCTTTCTTGCTTTCCTCTTTCTTTCTCTGTTCTTTCTCTCTCCTTTCTTTCTGTTTTCTTTTTTCTCTCTTTTCTTTCTTTCTTTTACTCAGTACCAGTGTGCCCACAGTACCAGCCACTGTGCCCTCAGTACCAGTAAGTGTGATCACCAGTGCTAAATAGGTGTGGTTGGGGCGTGGACATGGGTGTGACTAGTTGTGAAATAGGTGTGGTCAGGGCGTGGTCTAAAAAATTGCAGCGGCGCGCCTTCTTCCCTCTTTCCCGTCTTCAAAAGTTGGGAGGTATGAGAAAAGTCTGCCCCTAAAGCTACAACTAGGAAAAAATGTACCATCTGTAACCTTAAGCTACCCTCCTTATGGGATAAGAAGCTTTGTCAGGCATGCATTGACAAAATAGTCAGAGGAGAGCAACCCTCACTTCTAGATGAAATTCGCTCTCTGGTCAAACAGGAGGTACAGTCCTTCCTGGCGACTTTTACACCTCCACCCCCTTCTCCAGGGAAGAAAAGGAAGATGCAAATTGAGGATTCAGACTCTGATTCAGACCTCTTCTATGAGCCATCCTCTGGTAAATGGGAGGGACCCGTGTCACCTATGGACACTGAACCCAGACACTGAACCTATTTTCCTCTGACCATGTTGAGGAATTAGTGGCGGCCGTACGCAGCACCATGGGGTTGGCGGAGGAATCAGAGCCTCAATCCATTCAGGACCAAATGTTTGGTGGTCTAAAAAGTGGAAGCACATAGGTTTCCCGGTACATGCCAATATAATGGATATGATTTCTCAGGAATGGGAACTGCCAGAGAAGCTCCTCAGCACCCCCTCTGAGATGAAGCATAGATTTCCCCTGGAAGGTGATACCATTAAATGGGATATTCCCAAGGTTGACGTACAGGTGGCAAGGGTTGCGAAAAAAAACGCACTTCCTTTTGAGGATTCCTCACAATTGAAGCACCCAATAGACAGGAAAATTGAGAGCCTCCTGAAGAAGTCTTGGAAGACATCCACTGCCTCCTTAAAAGCTAACATAGCCTCTACATGTGTAGCCAGGGCCCTCTCTCGATGGTTAGAAGAACTGGAAGCTCATATTTCCCAAGAGACCTCTGGAGCTGACCTGCTAGACTCCCTACCTGTACTACATAGAGCCACTGGCTTTTTAGCTGATGCCTCTATGGAGTCCATCAGAGTTGCAGCCAGGTCCCTGGTTCAGTCAAACTCCGCCAGAAGAGCTCTCTGGCTGAAAATGTGCAGCGGTGATATCACTTCAAAAACCAAATTATGTGCCATACCCTTTAAAGACGAGTATGTTTTTGGGCCCACTCTAGAAGAAATTCTAGAAAAGCCCATGGACAAGAAAAAAGCCTTCCCGGAACAAAGGCCCAGCAAAAAGAGTTTTGTTTCGTGCCTCACAACCTGTTGTGAATGGACTTGAAATGAGTTCTGAGCAGAGGCTCCCTCTGGTGGTTACAAGCGGTACTGGACTGTCCAGTGAAGATTGTGAGGATTGGGAATCAGGTGTTACTGACTGGTCTTATATAAGGGAGTCGCCTTCCCATCAGGGTTGCCGGTGATCAATTGTTCTGGTCTCAATCCTTGATTCCTGTTTCCTTTGTAGCCTGCTGTGTCGTGTCTGCATCTCCTGCTAACAAATAAGACATTTTTTTCTTTTGTTTTTGTGCTTGATTTTTGCATTTTGTCCTGCACTTCTGTGGGGGCCTTCAGGGTCCCCTCCGGGGGCTTTTGCCCTCTCAGTTTAGTTCAGCCACTGATGTTTGTACATTTGCTTTTTCCAGTTTTTTCAGTGGCTACTGTTTTGATTTTGTTACACCAGAGAACTAATTTAGGTGGTAGAGGTCGTGTGATCTCAGGTGTTTTTGAAATTAGTAGAGTTGGTGCTTTTCAGGGTTTTTTTGGGATTGCAGTAAGTGCCCTTCCTATCCTTTTCTATTTAGGTAGTTTGGGCCCCAACGTTTGCTCATACTATTTTCTGTCTGTGTCAGTATTTCTTCTTGTCTAACCGCCATTACATGTTTGGGGGCTTTCTATGTTCTTTGGGGATCTGCTCTGGGGCAGATAGCTTTCCTCTTTCTATCTTTAGGTGTAGTTAGTTTCTCAGGCTGTGACGAGGCGTCTAGGACCAACGTAGGAACGCTCCACGGCTGCCTCTAGTTGTGGTGGTTAGTCAGGGTACTGCAATCTCATAGATTCCAACTGCTCTGGTGTATTGCCTTTTTTACCTGCACTCCTCAGCTACCGAAACATAACAACAACCCCAGACTTCCCAGTCAGGAGGTAAGGGTAAGACCGGGAGGTGGAGCTACGCCAAAGGTAGGGTGAAAAATATTTTTGTCCTCCAGCAGCAACACCAACAAAGTAAACAATGACCCCGACCCGGTGGGGGGGAGACTCTCGGAATACATTCATCAATGGCATACCATCACCAGTTGTCACTGGGTCCTCAACGTCATCAGGGACGGTCTACTGATAGAGTTCAGCTCCTCCCCTCCAGAGGGTCTAAAGATCACCTCCCTTCCATCTTCAAAAGATCAAAGATCGCTGCTAGTAGGCCAGAAAGATCTGGTAAATTCAAGGGTGATCTCCCCGGTTCCAGAATCAGAGTGGGGCCTAGGCCACTACTCCAGGTTGTTTCTGGTAAAGAAGACTTCAGGGAGGCTCGTATCGAATCGGCATGTAAAATATCGCAAGTTCAAAATGGAATCAATAAAGTCAGCCATTCCCTTGATCGGACCTCACTATGTCATGTCGACCATCGACTTAAAAGACGCCTACTTCCATGTGCCGATCCATCCAAGGCACAGGAAATATCTCAGGTTTGCGGTATGGGGGAGCCGGCAGGTAGATGTCACGCTGTATCACAGATACACATATGATGTCAGTAATCAATACTAAGAGGGACAACATGCAATATAACACATAAATAGGAAATCTCAACATGTACATAAAGTATAGTATTACCTGACATAATATCCGTTGTACTGTGGGTGAATCCTGAAGACGTATAATGCTGTACTCAGGCTGCAGGTGGACCGGGGTCTATGCTGACCCTAGACTGGGGACCTGACTAGTCCCTCAACCTGGAGGTACTGTTAATGGTACAGAGGTTCAGGCCGCCAACGTAACCCTGTCTCCTATAAGTCCCTGACAACTGTAATCTAGTCCTCAGAAGGACCCTGATTACCACACAGGGAATAGGCAGGTTACTGCTTAACAAACAGTACAGACAAACGAGACAGACAGGGGACACAGCAAACACTGTCTTGCATACAACACTTAAACACAGAGGGAACACAAAAGGTCTAGGAGATAAACTATAATCGAGGAGAGGAGAAACCACAAAGGAATTCTTAACTTAAGTCTTCTCATGACCTGATCCAAACTGCTGGTCTGCATGTAAGCTTTCACCGGCATCTAACAAGCAGACTGGCAGGTATATAAAGGAAGCTAATTAGTGCATAATCAAAAGCAGCCGGGCGAGGCTGGACCTAGTCTTAGCAAAGAGCTAGGTAGAATTAACTCCCTCACTACCAAACACAAAGAAACAGCAACTCAGCTGCGAGAAGTCAGAATGTGCAATCGCGACGATCTTCGTGGCGATAGACCCATGACAGTACCCCCCCTTCTACGAGGGGCCTCTGGACCCTCAGGGCCAGGTCTGCCCGGGTAAGTTGTGTGGAAGGTCTGAACCAATCGATCTGCGTTAACATCAGACGCAGGGACCCACGTCCTCTCCTCAGGACCATACCCTTCCAATGAACCAAGTACTGAAGGGACCGGCGATTCAGACGTGAGTCAATGATCTTCGACACTTGAAATTCTAAGTTACCATTGACCACCACTGGAGGAGGAGGTAGAGGTGACGGTATAACTGGCGCCACGTACCTCTTAAGCAACGATTTGTGGAACACATTGTGGATTTTAAACGTAGGAGGGAGGTCCAGACGAAATGCCACAGGATTAATTATAGAACTGATCCTGTATGGACCGATGAACCTGGGACCCAGTTTCCAGGAGGGAACCTTGAGTTTAATATTCTTGGTAGACAACCATACCAGATCGTTCACACAAAGGTCCGGACCAGACACTCTCCTCCTATCCGCCATACGTTTGTATCGGTTCCCCATAGTACTCAGATTATTCAGCACTCCTCTCCAAACTGAAGCAAGTGACGACGAGAATCGTTCCTCCTCAGGAACCCCAGACAGGCCCCCCCCATTGAAAGTACAAAACTGGGGGTGAAAACCATATGCCCCAAAAAATGGGGACTTACCAGTGGACTCGCTCCGCCTATTGTTAAGAGCGAACTCTGCCAGAGGCAAGAAAGAAGACCAGTCCTCCTGGTTCTCTGAGACAAAACACCGAAGATATGTCTCTAGGCTCTGATTCAGACGCTCTGTCTGACCATTGGTCTGCGGATGAAAAGCCGAGGAAAAAGACAATTGCATCCCCCGACGTGAACAAAATGCCCTCCAGAATTTGGACACAAACTGAGACCCCCTATCTGACACCACATCAGAAGGCAACCCGTGAAGTCTCACAATCTCCCCAATGAACACCTGCGCCAGAGTTTTAGCATTAGGAAGAGCAGGAAGAGCAATGAAATGTGCCATCTTACTGAACCTGTCAACTACAACTAGAATGACAGTCTTCCCTGACGACGGAGGGAGGTCCGTAATGAAGTCCATAGACAGATGAGTCCATGGACGCTCCGGAATTTTCAAAGGCAAGAGGGTCCCAGACGGACGGGTATGAGGGGTCTTAGAGCGAGCACAAACTCCACAGGACGCGACAAAAGTTATTACCTCTTTATTTAAGTTAGGCCACCAAAACCGGCGAGAAAGGAGATCCACAGTTGCTTTACTCTCTGGGTGTCCAGAATTATGATGTGCCTCGATAACTTTTTGTCTCAACTGATTAGGAACAAACAGTCTCCCTGGAGGTCCTGCAGGGGCATCCCCCTGAGCCTCCAATACCTCCTCCTCAAGCTCCGAGCATACAGCCGACACTACCACTCCCTCCTGAAGGATAGGAACCGGGTCATCCGTTTTCCCGGCCCCTGGGAAACTACGAGATAAGGCATCAGCCTTAACATTTTTTGACCCAGGACGATAAGTGACGACAAAATTAAACCTGGTAAAAAACAACGACCATCGAGCTTGTCTAGAATTCAGACGCTTTGCAGATTCTAAATACAGCAGGTTCTTGTGATCAGTAATAACGGTGACCGGGTGGACTGCCCCCTCCAAAAAGTGACGCCACTCCTCAAAAGCCAACTTAATGGCCAAGAGTTCCCTATTGCCGACATCATAATTCCTCTCGGCGGGCGACAATTTCTTGGAGAAGAAAGCGCACGGACGCCATTTACCAGGGGACGGACCTTGGGATAATACTGCACCCACCCCTACGTCAGACGCGTCTACCTCCATAATGAACGGTTGTGATGCATCTGGTTGAATGAGTATGGGGGCCGAAGCAAAACATTTTTTCAAGGATGAAAATGCTTGACAAGCTTTGTCAGACCACCTAGAAAAATCCGTCCCTTTTTTAGTCATGTCAGTGAGAGGTTTGACAACAGATGAGAAATTACGAATAAATTTCCGGTAGTAGTTAGCTAACCCCAGGAAACGCTGCAGTGCCTTAAGATCCTCTGGCCGATCCCATTCAAGCACTGCTCTCACTTTCTCAGGGTCCATACGGAAACCGGAAGCTGACACCAGGAATCCTAAAAACTGAAGTTCCTGTACGGCGAATACACACTTTTCCCATTTGGCGAACAACTTATTATCTCGCAAGATCTGCAACACCTGTCTCACATGCTCCTGATGAGACACAAGATCTGGCGAGTAAATTAAAATGTCATCTAAATAAACGACCACAAACTGCCCCACAAGGTGGCGAAAAATGTCATTAACAAAATGTTGAAACACCGCCGGGGCAGTAGTCAGACCAAAAGGCATGAAAAGGTTCTCATAATGTCCTTCCGGAGTGTTAAACGCCGTTTTCCACTCATCCCCCTCCTTTATCCTAATCAGATTATACGCCCCCCTGAGATCCAACTTAGAGAACCATTTGGCGCCCACAATCTGATTGAAGAGATCAGGAATAAGTGGGAGCGGATACAGATCTCGGACCATAATCCGATTAAGCTCACGGAAATCCAAGCAAGGGCGTAGGCCTCCATCTTTTTTCTTCACAAAGAAGAACCCCGCGGCCACTGGGGAAGATGAAGGTCTAATATGCCCCTTGGCCAGACTTTCCGAAATATAATCCTTCATAGCCTGCCTCTCAGGACCAGAAAGGTTATATAACCTAGATTTAGGTAATTTAGCATCAGGAAGCAATTTAATTGAGCAGTTATACGCACGATGAAGAGGTAACTCTTGACACCCCTCCTCTGAGAACACATCCTCAAAGTCCTCCAGAAAAGGAGGCAAGGTTCTAGGCACGACCGCACTGATGACCGTTTTCATGCAGTTATTCTTGCAAAATTCACCCCACTGGCTTATCTCTCTGGATTGCCAATTAATCACTGGGTTATGTTTAGCCAACCAAGGAAGTCCAACACAATAGGAGTAGGAAGACCCTCCAACACATAACAAGACAATTGTTCTTTATGTATTGCCCCTACTCGAAGGTCTATGTTATGAACAGCTTGTACAAAGCTACCTTGACCGAGAGGTCTGGCGTCAAGAGAGAATATAGGGATCGGTTTGGCCAATACACTCAGTTGCATACCTTGCACCTGGGCAAACCGAGCGTCCACCAGATTAGCCCCAGACCCACTATCAAGAAGAACAGAAATCCTCTCAACTCTCGTACCAACCACCACCTCCGCAGGTACGAGAAATTGAGACGGACTTAGGGACGAAATACATACTCCCAGGTTGTCGTCCACCACACAACCTGGGATTAACAGTTTTCCGGCGACTTTTTTGCTCAATGAGGCACGGGATGGACACCCCTCAACAAAATGTCCCTCTTTCCCACAGAAGAAACACCTTCTTGTCTTGCGGCGCACCGCCGATCCCCTTCTACGAAATGATGTCCCTCCCAACTGCATAGGCACCTCAGGACAGACCAGGGGAACCTCAATATAAGGGACTTTAGTAGTAGGTGGAGTCACAACAGGGGGCGGAGTTACCTCGCACCTCTCCCGAAGCCGTCTATCAACACGAATAGCAAGGGCCATAGCAGCCTCCAGTGACGGAGGAGAATCATACTGAGCCAAAACATCTTTTAATTTGTCAGATAACCCTTGACAAAACAGGCTCCTAAGAGCTGGGTCATTCCACTGAGTATCTGTGGCCCATCTACGGAACTCAGAAGAAAATTCCTCCGCTGGACGATCTCCCTGCTGTATCTTACGTAACTTCATTTCAGCAAGGGAGACCCGATCCGGGTCATCATATACCAGACCCAGGGCAGTAAAAAATCGATCTACTGACTGGAGGGCCGGGGAGCCCGGAGGAAGAGAGAACGCCCAGGATTGAGGGTCCCCTTGTAAGAGCGAGATGACAATTCCCACCCTCTGCTCTTCACTCCCCGATGACTGAGGCCGAAGCCGAAAATATAATTTACATGCCTCCCGGAAGGTAAAAAATTTGTCCCGCCCACCAGTGAACCTGTCCGGGAGAGCAACTTTAGGTTCAGACCTGGTTTGCTCCGGGAGAGACAAAACCCTGGACTTAATGTCCGTCAGCTTCATGGATAAACTCTGCAACTGCAGGGCAAACTGGGCAACTGGATCCATGGTAGCTGGGGAGAATTTTTTTTTTTGGCCGGTGAAAATGTCACGCTGTATCACAGATACACATATGATGTCAGTAATCAATCCTAAGAGGGACAACATGCAATATAACACATAAATAGGAAATCTCAACATGTACATAAAGTATAGTATTACCTGACATAATATCCGTTGTACTGTGGGTGAATCCTGAAGACGTATAATGCTGTACTCAGGCTGCAGGTGGACCGGGGTCTATGCTGACCCTAGACTGGGGACCTGACTAGTCCCTCAACCTGGAGGTACTGTTAATGGTACAGAGGTCCAGGCCGCCAACGTAACCCTGTCTCCTATAAGTCCCTGACAACTGTAATCTAGTCCTCAGAAGGACCCTGATTACCACACAGGGAATAGGCAGGTTACTGCTTAACAAACAGTACAGACAAACGAGACAGACAGGAGACACAGCAAACACTGTCTTGCATACAACACTTAAACACAGAGGGAACACAAAAGGTCTAGGAGATAAACTATAATCGAGGAGAGGAGAAACCACAAAGAAATTCTTAACTTAAGTCTTCTCATGACCTGATCCAAACTGCTGGTCTGCATGTAAGCTTTCACCGGCATCTAACAAGCAGACTGGCAGGTATATAAAGGAAGCTAATTAGTGCATAATCAAAAGCAGCCGGGCGAGGCTGGACCTAGTCTTAGCAAAGAGCTAGGTAGAATTAACTCCCTCATTACCAAACACAAAGAAACAGCAACTCAGCTGCGAGAAGTCAGAATGTGCAATCGCGACGATCTTCGTGGCGATACACCCATGACAGTAGAACACTATCAGTTCAATGGCCTTCTGTTTGGCATCTCGTCAGCGCCGAGAGTCTTCTCCAAAATAATGGGGAAGTGGTGTCTTTAATCAGGAGTCAAGGCGTCTGCATAGTGCCTTACCTGGCCGATTTACTGATAGTGGCCTCCTGCGTGGCAACTCTGGAATCTCACGTATCCAAGACTCTGGATATACTAAGATCTATGGGATGGATTCCGAATTTAAAAAAAAAATCTCAGCTGCAGCCCTCCAAGACCAGGAAATTCCTGGGAGCACTACTGGACTCGGAGAAACAAACATCCTTTCTTCCAGAGGACCACAGGTGGGTGCTAATAGCAAAGGTCACAACATTCAGGGACATAAGATCCCCTACGATCCGGGAGAGCATGTCGGTTCTAAGATCTATGACAGCCTGTATTCAATCAGTTGAATGGGCACAAGCCCATTCCAGAGTCCTTCAGTCTCATATTTTGGAGAACTGGAATGGCCTTTACAGTACCCTGAACAGAAGAGTACACACTCCCGGTCGTGTAAGAGCCTCCCTGGCGTGTTGGTTAAGTCCCAGGAACCTTCACAAAGGTGTGAGCTGGTCTCAGAACCCGCTGGTATTGATAACATTGGATGCCACCAAGAGGGGCTGGGGGGCCATGATAAATCATATCCCCTTCCAGGGACTTTGGGATCAAAAAACGAGCAGGAAATCGTCCAACTTCAGAGAGTTGAAGGGGGTAGAAGAAGTCCTTCTGGCGGCAAGTCACCAGATCAAGGGACAGCATATCCGTATATACTCGGACAACATGACGACAGTTGCTAATATAAAACATCAGGGAAGTAAAAGGTTCAACAGTCTAAAAAAAGTATTTCCAGTCGAATATTCTGTTGGGCCGAAAAGCATCTACTGTCTCTAACAGCAGTTCATCTCAAAGGCTCTTCCAACATCCAGGCGGACTTTTTAAGTCGCCAAAACTTCAAGCCGGGGGAATGGAGTCTAAACAAGCGAAGCTTCAAGATACTGGTAGACAGGTGGGGCCTACCAGAGATAGCTCTCTTTGCTGCTTGACAGAACGCACAAGTAAAAGCCTTTTTCTCCCTGAACCCCAGAGACAATTCCATGGGGGTAGATCCCTTAGCCCAGAAATGGGACTTTTGCTTGGCCTATGCGTTCCCACCAATCTTAGTGCAAGTACTAAGGAAAATCCGGGAGAATCTGACCTCTACTATCCTTGTAGCCCCATTTTGGTCAAGAAGGAGTTGGTTCAGTCTGATCCTCGAGCTGCAAATAGACGGCCCAGTTCAGTTACCAGTAGAACACGACCTTCTCTCTCAGGGGCCCATTCATTATTACGATCCTCAGAAGTGGAAACTAGCTGCTTTGTTACTGAAGCCCAGGTGCTGAGGGCTAAAGGACTGTCGGACGCGGTAGTTGCTACACTGCAGAGATCCAGGAAGCCGGTAACCAATGCCATATACAATAAGGTCTGGAAGAAATTCTCATCCTTTTTTCGCCCTAACCTACCGGATCCACTTCACCCAAACACTGCACAAATCTTGGACTTTCTACAGAGGGGCCTAAAGATCGGTCTTAGACCTAGTACATTGAAGGTTCAGGTCTCTGCTCTGAGCTCGGTATTTGACCAGGATCTAGCTGGTCATCGCTGGATCAAGAGATTCATGACATCGGCCCTCAGAATGAACCCTAACAAACAGTTAATTCCTTCATGGGACCTTAACCTAGTGCTCCAGGGTCTCACAGGTCCACAGTTTGAGCCATTGTCTTCCTGTTCTCCTCAAATTCTTGCATACAAAACAACCTTCTTAGGGGCCATAACCACGGCCAGAAGAGTAGGAGAACTACAAGCCCTATCGATAAGGGAGCCTTATTTACTAATTAAAGATGACTCAATAGTGCTTTGTCTTGACCCCTCTTTCCTTCCGAAAGTAGTCTCCGATTTCCACCGCTCCCAAGAAATCGTTCTGCCATCCTTTTGCCAAAATCCAGCAAACTCGAAGGAGGGAAAGTTCCACACTCTTGACGTCAGTCGCATTGTCTTGCATTACTTAGAGCAATCCAGTGCTTGGAGAATTGACCAGAACCTGTTTATACATCACTCTGGTCAGAATAAGGGGAAAAAGGTGGCGAAGAGTACTATCGCTAATTGGATTAATAGAGCCATAGCAGAAGCATATCAAGCTCAAAGTAAATCACCCCCAATAGGGGTCAAAGCCCACTCAACGAGATCTACATCAGTCTCCTGGGCAGAAATAGCAGGCGCATCAGTAGAGCAGATCTGCAGGGCCGCTACTTGGTCTTCCCTACATACCTTTTACAAACATTACAGATTGGACGTATCGTCCAATAAGGATTTAGTCTTTGGCCGGAAAGTACTCCAGGCCGTTGTCCCACTCTAGCGTAGAATTAGTTGGTATTCCTCCCTATGCTGTTGTGGAAGGTGACTAGAGAAAATAGAATTAGACTTACCGGTAATTCGGTTTCTAGGAACCTTCCACGACAGCGCTAATTCTCTCCCTATGTTCCTGGATAAAAAGATCTGGGATTCAGAAGGTAACTGGTGCTATGGTTCTAAGTTATAAGTCACTGGCAAGTGGGAGTAGGGAGGGCCTTTTAGCCTCTGTGTTTCCTGTTCCCCATCAGGGCTAATAGGCAACCTCCCTATGCTGTCGTGGAAGGTTCCTAGAAACCGAATTACTGGTAAGTCTAATTCTATTTTCTGAACAGTTATGAAATACTCTATTACCCATATCTCTTAGGGTGAACCTCGTAGGGGAACGACCGAAGTATTACATGTCTCCTCACAACATTAGCTTTCTATTAAATCTAAACATGAAGTGGTTATTTGGCTGGGTTCAGGAGAAATCCATCCCTCGGATTCTGCTGCTACTGGGACTTAGAAAACGCACTGGTGTGTAGTTCTACCATGGCACATTCCAAATATGTAATTTTTATATCTCTATCACTAATTGGGTTCAAGTTATGCCATACTATTAAGTTTTTAAGTGAACAAAGAGGTCACCATGTGGTTTGAAAGCTGCCCTACCAGTTTTATCTGGCAGGAGGGAGGGTGAAATCACACACTGGAGTCTCACGTTACAGAGAGTGTATAGTGAGAAGGAGCTGGGAGGGGGGGGGTCAAAAAGCTCACAGCGTGTGTCTGCGGAGAGTGTCAGTGAAGCCATGGATTATTCTAGAAATGTGTGATGTCTGCGGAGAGTGTCAGTGAAGCCATGGATTGTTCTAGAAATGTGTGATGATAAAGAAATCCATACATCATATTTATATTATTGTGACACTCTGTAACTGGGATTTCCGTCTTAAACCTTGTGCACAGTGCTAGGGTTCGAAAAGGCGCCTGTTCATTTCTTGCACCCTCGTGGTTCAACCACGCTATGCTCCGCACTCAAGACTCTGGGAGCACACAAAAACTTGTGCTCAACTTACCACAGATCAACTCCTCTCCCCCCTGCTTGCTACTACACAGGCAAAACTTAGAAAAGCCCAGAACAGTGATGACACTCTAAAGACACATACAACAGGCTACAGGCAATCAACCACGTTTGCTTTCCTTACAGCCAGTAGCTGTGGGTTCTTTAGGGCCACTCGGGGTATGTATCCCACACCCTACCATGTCAGGGCAACACAAACGTCCGGTAAACACGAGTACAGAACTACACAGACTGGCTCAAGTGACACAGGCAAGTACTACAGATTCAGGAAATCAGCAGACTTACCATGTTCTCATGGAGGTGATCAGTCTCCGAGTTGAGCCACCCTGGACTTTCCCCCGCGATCCAAGCCAGGTGTCGATGTCTGGTGACCAGGGATGAACCTTTCCCACGCTAATCAGTTCATCCCCGGTCAGGCGGAGCGCCTGCGCAGAGATGATTTCATTCATTCTGCAGTGGTTTACACCCGGGATAGTAGCATTAGCACCGGTCCTGGTTGTAAACTAGTTAATCCTTGTGATGGATTGCAGCGGGGGACCTGACTGAATGGCAGAGAGGTATGGATATTGTTGCTTTTTTATTTTTTTTGTTTTCAGGAGGCCCTCCTGTACATGTCTTCAAAGGGATATTGGGCTGCGTCCAAATTTTGGGCAGCCCTGCCACTCACTGTATAGGCAAACAGTATAGGAGATCCACTGTTTAATAATGGAAACAACACAGCATAGTCAGCTGATGGATCTCTAAGAATAATAAGGGCCAAATGCTGACCCTTTAAAAATAGTAAAAGCCACCTGATGGCCCTATAAAAACAGGCTTTGTGAATTTTAGAGTCCCTCCTTCATAAATGAAACAGGATGTGTCTGATGATGTGTCACACACCACATTGCCAGATAAGGTTGTAAAATGTTAAAATGACATTTCCCAGTGAATGCATTTGTCTTGGTTGAAAGCAATGCTAAAGTTCAAAAACGCATCAAAAACGCTACGTGTGTACATAGCCCAAGGTGTGGAGGAGCATTTTTGTTTTTGGTTATTTATTTTGCCTTATATACAAGACATTACCCTGGAAAGGATGTTCCTTAACACATTTCCCAGGAAAATCCATTTTGGTTTAGTTTTTGTATGTTTTATTGTGAATCTGTAAAAGTTGCGTCTCTGACAACATTGTTCACAGCAGTGACCTGGGAGTCAGAAATGCTTCCAGGGGTCTTCCCCATGCTGTTTCTATGTCATTTGAGCACTGTTCCCATCGATTTCTGCAATTTCTAGTCCCTATGCAGACCACCAGGGGGCCCCCAGAAAAATGCTCTAGTTTCCCATAGACTTACATTGGGCTCGTTGCTCAGGTCGAGCACCCGAGCATTCCAATTTGCTCAACCCGAGCAATGAGCACCGGAGCATTTTAGTGCTCGCCCAATGAAAACCCAAAAGTCATTATCTCAGTAAATTAGAATAATTAACAAAACATACCTGCTAAGGCTTCCTAAGCGTTTAAAGAGGTCCCTTAGTCTGTTTCAGTAGCTCCACAATCATGGGGAAGACTGCTGACTTGACAGATGTCCAGAAGGCAGTCATTGACACACTCCACAAGGAGGGTAAGCCACAAAAGATCATTGCCAAAGAAGCTGGCTGTTCACACAGTGCTGTATCCAAGCAGATTAATGGAAAGTTAAGTGGATGGAAAAGTGTGGTAGAAAAAGGCGCACAAGTAACAGGGATAACCGGAGCCTTGAAAGGATTGTTAAGAAAAGGCCATTCAAAAATTTGGGGGAGATTCACAAGGAGTGGACTGCTGCTTGAGTCATTGCTTCAAGAGCCACCACACACAGACGTATCCAGGACATGGGCTACAAGTGTCACATTCCTTGTGTCAAATCACTCATGACCAATAGACAACGCCAGAAGCGTCTTACCTGGGCCAAGGAGGAAAACAACTGGACTGTTACTAAGTGGTACGAGTTGTTGTTTACAGATGAAAATCAATTTTGCATTTCATTTGGATACCAAGGTCCTAGAGTGTTAGGCGCCAGGATTTTTTCGCTGCATAGGATGGATCCCAAACCTTGTCTGGTGCTGTGGTCTCCCATTCAGGACCAGCCACTGGGATGACTGCTCAGCACAGACTCTGGTCCCAGCGCCTTGCCCAGGCTTGTGCTCTATGTGTAGATGCTGCTGGCTCTCCAGCTAAGCCTATGGTGTCTTCTGGTTTACAGTGCAGTTTTGTACTCTGGAGCCTAAGTCCAGATTTCATCCTGCTGAGCATGTCCGGGATGTGGCGCCTTCTCATTGGTGCTCGGACATCACCTGCTCTGGCTATGTAGCAGCTTCAGATTGGTCCACAGGCAAGGTCATGTCTGTCTGGACTTGAGCTGTATGTATAAAAGGTCCTCTGGAGCACACGTCTGTGTGCTAGTATCATATGTGTTTGGTGTGTTGGTGGATATGTTCCTACCCTGTGTGCACATGTGCCGCTACTAGCACTGCGAGTGTGTGTCTAATCAGGAAGTGTAGGGTGGGAACTCCAGCTTGACTTAGCATCTGCAGCGTGAGGCTGGTGTCGCATGTGCCTTCAGCAAAAACCGTGTGTCAGAGCAAATGCAACCACCAGCTTAGACTGCCCTGGGGGGATAAGTTATAGGGACCCCAATTAGTGTTATTTTCTATACTCCTGTGCAGTCCAACAGGGTATAGTCCTTTTTGTCTTGCTTCATTGTACCGCTCTGTGGTGTAACAGAGCTTGGTATTTTGCGCTCTGTGCACACTGAGTGACATTTAACTCAGTGTGCTTAAAGTGTTTTTTCGTAGCCTTGCTCCACCATTGTTCTAGGTGCGGTTTCTCCATCACCGCATGGTGGACTCCGGGTTGCAAACGCACCTTATTATTGTTTTTTATATGGTGCGTTCCCCAACCCTAACACAGAGTCTGGAGGAAAAGTGGAGAGGCCACAATCCAGGCTGCTGGAGGTCTAGTGTGAAGTTTCCACAATCGGTGATGGTTTGGGGAGCCATGTCATCTGCTGGTGGAGGTCCACTGTGTTTTATCAAGACCAAAGTCAGCACAGCCGTCTACCAGGAAATTTTACAGCACTTCATGCTTCTCTCTGCTGACAAGCTTTTTGAGATGGAAATGTCATTCTCCAGCAAGACTTGGCCCCTGTCCACACTGCCAAAAGTACCAATACCTGATGAAAAACAACAGTATCACTGTGCTTGATTGGCACCAAACTTGCCTGACCTTAACCCCATAGAGAATCTAAGGAGTATTGTCAAGAGGAAGATGAGAGACACCAGACCCAACAATGCAGACGAGCTAAAGGCTGCTATCAAAGCAACCTGGGCTTCCATAACACCTCAGCAGTGCCACAGGCTGATCGCCTCCATGCCACACCGCATAAATGCAGTAACTGATGTAAAAGGAGCCCCGACCAAGTATTGAGTGCATTTACTGAACATACATTTCAGTAGGCCAACATTTCGGATTTTAAAAGCATTTTTTCAAGCTGGTGTTATAAAGTATTCTAATTTACTGAGATAATGACTTTTGGGTTTTCATTGGCTGTAAGCCATAATCATCAACATTAACAGAAATAAACACTTGAAATCGATTACTCTGGTTGTAATGACTCTATAGAATACATGAGTTCCACTTTTTGTATTGAACTGAAATGAATTATTGTGGAGAAACGGGCTCAATGGGTGCTCTTGTCCGCTGGCCTGGCTGCCTTTAGAAAGACTGCATGGACCAGGGCTCATACCACTGAACGCCCGCTCTATCTCCCAGTGGGCACATACTACACAGACAGGGTTAGGGTAAAACAGTGTGGCAAAGCTTTATTGAACCACAACACCCAATATCAAACAGAACAATCCCAGCAAATTACCCCCAACATGGTGCACATTACAGGGCCCAACCCTTCTGCTGACTCGCCTGGATAACGGTAGATGTTACGTCAGAGCTCCCAGGGTCGATATTCCACCTGTGATATACACACAGAGAAGAGATATTGACAAGTGTAGGGAGATAACCGAGAAAAGTCCATAGAGTCCGTAGAAGGCTCAAAGCCAGTTGACACAACGTCACAGCTCCCAGGGTCGCTATTCCACCTGTGATATACACATAGAGAAGAGATAACGACAAGCGTAGGGAGGTGACAGTCCATACTGTCCATACAAGGTCCAAAGCCAGTTGACACGAGAGTCACCACCTGGCTTATCCGACCATCTCAATGGAACCAGGTGACCAGCGGGTCTCAAAACCTGGCTTTCTACCAACATATCCATGGTTCAGAGATGGTCACTGGATCAGATCTGTGTCCTTCCATCCGAAGCCGAAAACTCCTAGGTTGATTCCCATAGAATCATAGATCCGAGTCCCTCGTGATGGTGCCATGATGAATTAGCTGCAGTCCTGTCTCTGGTCCGTTGAGTCTTGTGCAGAATGGCCGACTGGTAGCTCTGTGTGATGAGATGAGATCTGATCTGCTCTCCTGTCTCTTGTTTTTATACCCGAGACATTTAAGCTATTTTTAGATTTACCCAGTGTGCTTCAGTTCAGCCTCAAAGCTCAAACTGGTTGGAGTACAATATACAATTAGCATATCAGCTCACAATAAACACAGATAAACACACACTATGTACAAGTCACTATTGCAGTCTTACACAGTATGTTAAATAGTATATCAGCTTTCAAGATTGTCTTCTTGACCCACCAGACATAAACACTGAAATTCACAAGCCAATATACAGATAAAAAGTCAATTCTTATGGGTTTACAAAAACATGGTTGTCTGGGAAATCAAGATTCAATCTGGTTTCTTCACAATTATTTTTGATGATATTCTAATTTTGTGAGAAGCACCAGTATCTTAGGTGTTTTGTGTCTGAGAATCAGGAATAGCTGCTAAAGCTTGTCATATTCTTTGGGGCATACAGATTTAATAATCAATTCTGCTCTTTCAATAGGAATTTTCCTTCAGGTGAACCAGTGGAGGAACATTTTTCTTCATCTTTTACATCAGTATAGCAAGGTGTTATTGATAATTTGAAGAAGATGGGGTCCATATATAAGAGTGTGGCTGATCGAAGATGTTTGGTGAGTCTGGACCTTTGTGTCAGCGATTTGGTGTGGTTGCCCTTGAGGAACATTAAGTTGAAGGTTCCTTCTTGAAAATTGTGACCCAGGTTTATCTGTCTCTTTAAGATTGTGGCCCTCCTCAATCCAGTAGGATTTCGCCTTGCTTTACCACCCACTTTTAGGGTCAATAATGTGTTTCACTGATCTCTACTTAAAAAAATACATTCATTCCTCCGAACTCTCTACACAACTCCACCTTCCTCAGTCATCGTTAAAGGGAATATGGAGTTTCAGATAATCTTAGCTATCAGTTCTCGCTTGGTTCGTCGGTCTCCTTAGTATCTGGTACATTGGAAGGGTTATGATCCTGAAGAGAGAATGTGGATACCAGCATCTGACGTTCATGAGATCAGGTTGATCCGGTCTTTTTACGTGGCTCACCTAGATAAGCCCGGCCCTGAGGTTCCAGAGGTCCCTCTTAGAAATAGGGATACTGTCGTGGGGGTACCGTGACTGAGAGGGGCCAAACAATTGCAACATCTGGTTTCACAAACTCCTACACTGCTTAGAAGTACTTCACCATCTTATTAAACCGTGTAGGTTTTTCCCTTGCTAGAAGTGCAAGGGTTAATAATAATTTTTATTTATATAGCGTCAACATATTCCGCAGCGCTTTACAGTTTAACAGTTTCAAAACACAAGTCATAAGTAACAACGTTAACAATACAATAATTAAAGCAAAATAAGATGACCCTGCTCGTGAGAGCTTACAATCTACAATGAGGTGGGGGAGATACAAAGTACAAGTGTGTATATACAATGGTGCATTTACAATGACGGTCCAGCCATCTTGAGGGAGTGAGGGATGGATGGAGATAGTGAATGGGCTACACACGCACACTTACACCTAGAATGACTTTGATTAGTGAATGTGATAGGCCGCTCTGAACAAATGTGTTTTGAGGGAGCGCCTGAAACCATGCAAATTGTGGATAGTCCTAATTTCTTGGGGTAGAGCATTCCAGAGGATTGGCGCAGCGCGGGAGAAGTCTTGGAGTCGGGAGTGGGAGGTACGGATTAGTGCAGAGGTTAGTCGAAAGTCGTTTGCAGAGCGCATCAGTCGGTTAGGCCGATAGACAGAAATGAGGGAGGAGATGTAGGGGGTGCTGCACTGTGGAGAGCTTTGTGGGTGAGAACCAGTACTTTGAATTGGATCCTATAATGAATGGGCAGCCAATGTAAGGACTGGCGAAGAGTGGACGCGTCCAAGTACCGATTAGCCAGATGGATGACCATGGCTGCTGCATTAAGGATGGACTGGAGAGGGTATGGTCGAGTAACGGGGAGGCCAATTAATAGAGTGTAGCAGTAGTCCACGCGGGAGTGGATCGATGCTACAGTGAGGGTTTTTGTTCTTTCCATGGTGAGAAAAGGGCGGATTCTAGAGATGTTCTTTAGGTGTAGCCGGCAAGAGGTTGTATATGGGAGGTGAAGGAGAGATTGGTGTCAAACATAACACCCAGAAAGCGCGCCTGCTGCCGGGGTGTTATTATGGTGCCGCCCACGGAGAGGGAAACGTCAGATTTAGGGAGGTTAGTAGACGGCGGGAGCAGAAGTTCAGTTTTTGAGAGGTTGAGTTTCAGATAGAGAGCGGACACGATGTTGGAGACTGCGGACAGACAGTCACTGGCGTTCTGTAGTACAGCGGGGGTAAGGTCGGGGGATGACACGTATACTTGTGTGTCATCAGCATAAAGATGGTCCTGAAAGCCAAATCTGCTGATGGTCTGTCCAATTGGGGCCGTGTAGAGAGAGAAGAGAAGGGGGCCAAGGACGGAGCCCTGGGGTACACCGACAGCGAGAGGAAGAGATGACTTGGAGCCTGAGAACCAAACACTGAAGGAGCGGTCAGAAAGATAGGAAGAGAACCAGGAGAGAGCAGTGTCCTTAATGCCCAGTGACTGGAGCCTAGAGAGTAGGAGACAGTGGTCAACAGTGTCGAAAGCTGCAGAAAGGTCGAGAAGAATGAGCAGAGAGTGGTCACTGTTACGTTTTGCTGTCAGAAGGTCATTGGCCACTTTGATGAATGCAGTTTCAGTCGAATGTAGGGGACGGAAGCCGGACTGTGAAGGGTCTAGGAGGGAGTGAGTGGAGAGGTAACGGGTAAGGCGGGAGTAGACTAGGCACTCCAAAAGTTTGGAGATGAAGGGGAGATTGGAGACTGGTCTGTAGTTGTTTGTGCAGGATGGATCGAGAGCGGGTTTCTTTAGTAATGGAGTAACGATGGAGTGTTTGAAGGAGGATGGGAAAATGCCAGAGGAGAGTGAGAGATTAAAGATTGTAGTTAGGTGAGTTGTGACAACTGGAGAGAGAGACTGGAGGAGATGTGAGGGGATGTGGTTGGTAGTGTATGTAGTCGGACGAAAGGAGTCTGGAGACTTCTTCTTCTTTGATGGGATCAAATGTGAAAAGTGAGCCAGGGGAAATGCAGGGAGGGATGGGAGTCACAGCACTTGGTGGTTGGGAGCAGATTTCCTGATAGATATTATCTATTTTTTCTATAAAGTGGGAGGCCAGGTCGTCAGCACAAATGTCCGTGATAGGGGCTTGTGCTTTTGGCCTGATGAGAGAGTGAGAAGTGTCAAAAAGTTTCTTGGGGTTGTCGGCTAGTGAGGAGATTAGTGTGGTGAAGTAGGTCTGTTTGGCGAGATGAAGGGCAGAGTTATAGGTTCTTAACATAAATTTGAAGTGGATGAAGTCTTCTGGTGTGTGGGTTTTTCTCCATAGGTGTTCAGCACTCCTAGAGCATCGCTGGAGAAGTTGAGTTTGCGATGTGAGCCAGGGCTGATTCTGTGTTTGGAAGTACTGAGGGTGGGGGGCGCTACTTGGTCAAGGGTGCTTCTAAGAGTGTAGTTGTAGTGATGAACAGCCAGATCAGGACAGGAAAAAGAGGAGATTGGGGACAGCGTTGAGTGTAGGGAGTCTGAAAGTGTCTGAGGGTTAATGGCTTGTAGATTTCTGAATGTGTGGTAGGTAGGAGTGTGCTGGGGTGGGCAAGGATTTGTGAGCGTGAAGGAGAGAATGTTGTTGTCAGAGAGTGGAAGCAGTGAGTTATTTAGGTGGGAGATTGAACCAGAGCCAAAGACAAGGTCAAGGGTGTTACCGTCCTTATGTGTCTCAGAGGTTGAAAGTTGTGAGAGGCCTAGAGAAGTGATTAGTGATTAGAAGCTGGGATGCAGATGTGGATGTAGGGCTGTTAATGGGGATGTTGAAGTCTCTAAGGATAAGAGTTGGTAGTTCTGAGGACATGAAGTGCGGCAGCCAGGCTGAGAAGTGGTCAAGGAACTGGGTGGGCGAGCCTGGGGGCCGATATATGACCGTTACTCTGAGGGAGAGGGGACGGAAGAGCCTGATGGTGTGGACCTCAAAAGAAGGGAATGAGAGTGATGGAATTGGGGGGATGACTTGGAAGGTGCATTGTGGGGACAGGAGTATTCCGACTCCACCCACATGTCTGTTTGTGGGTTTCGGGGAGTGGGAGAATTGTAAGCCACCATAGGAAATGGCAGCAGGGGAGACCGTGTCAGAATCCTGAATCCAGGTTTCAGTGAGGGCCAACAGATTAAGAGAGTTGTTCAGAAAGTAGTTGTGCAGGAAGGAAAGCTTGTTACATACAGACCGTGGATTCCAATTAAAAGAAGGAGATGAGGGAGTGCAAGTAATATTAATAAGATTATTATGGTTTCGATATAAGGTAGGTTAGGGGTTGAGGTTGGGGGATGGTGACCAGGGTTGGGGGAGATGTCCCCTGAAATCAGTAGGAGTAGGAAGATAAAGAACAAGTAGTTGTTGGAATTGTAAGTAGTTTTTGTCTGCAATGTGTTTGGCCAAGATGGGCTGAGGTTTTTCAGGAAGGTGAGGAGTGCATGGGAGCTGTACATAGGAGAGGGAAGTATAGAGGGGCTGATGTGTATGAGTCGTGATGGAGGGGGGATGGGGCGGTGAATGTGGATGGCAAGGGAACACAGGAGGATAGAAATAAAGCACATGGTTAAAAAGGAAAGCAAAGTGTGGGTTACCTGATTCGTGCCCTGATTAACTGCTTTGGATAACTGTCATTTGCATGATGCTTAGCTTCTCTGATGCCTTGCTTTATGGGATGCTTGCGTGCTGCACCCCACACTGCGTGCTCCCCTTAGAAAGCTACTAATCTGTTCAGTTGAGGCTTCTGGAGTTTTCCTGTCTGGATTGTCTCAGCTGTTCATTGTGGGCCACTCCCCTCTGCTATATATGCTCACCTCTGGCAGTTAGGAGTTGCCAATGTTAGTTCTTCCTACCTGGTATGGAGTTGGAGGTGTTGTCTGCAATTGCATTTTGGAGATTTGCTCATGAGATTGTTGCTTGGAGTTTTGTTTGGTGGGCATCTGCTTCTCTCCTCTTTGGTTTCTCCTTTCGTTAACTCTCCTATGTTTCACTCTGTTGTTTGGTCAGTGTATTTTGCATGATTGTTATTTTCATTAATCCATGTCCGTCTTCCCCTTGTTTATCTGGTTAGTGCATTCCTATACACTTCAGCTTCCACCCTCTCTGGAGGGGGTGGGGACAGATAAGAGTTAATTTAGGAGCTTAGACTAGTTTCACACTAGCGATCGTCAGGGCTGCGTACTTCCTCCGTCAAATCCCGCCCGCTAAAGCACCTCTTCCTTTCAGTGCCGCCTACGTCTGCACGCGTCCTGCATACCCTATCTTTAACATTGGGTACGCAGACCATGTAGATGTATGCGGATGCCTCCAATTGCGTCGTTTTGACGCTGCGCAGAACTGCGTCGAACGCAACATGTTGCATTTTGTTGCGGTTGGCGCAGCATCAAAAAGACGCATGCGGAGGCATCCGCATGACCTACATACCCAATGTTAAGGGTGGTTTGCACGTTAATGACCGGGTCAATTTTTACAATTCTGACCACAGTCTCTTTATGAGGCTATAACTCTGGAACGCTTCAACGGATCTTCGCGATTCTGAGATTGTTTTCTCGTGACATATTGTACTTCATGATAGTGGTAAAATTTTTCGATGTAACTTGCGGTTATTTACGAAAAAAAGGAAATATGGCGAAAATTTGGAAAATTTTGCAATTTTCAAACTTTGAATTTTTATTCCCTTAAAACAGAGAAATATATCACACAAAATAACATATAACATATAACATATAACAGAGAATATATCACCAAAATAGTTAAGAAATAACATTTCCATTTACATCAGCACAATTTTGTTAGGAAGTTATAAGGGTTAAAAGTTGACCTGCGATTTCTCATTTTTACAACAAAATGTACAAAACCATTTTTTTTTAGGGACCACCTCACATTTGAAGTCACTTTGAGGGGTCTATATGGCAGAAAATACCCAAAAGTGACACCATTCTAAAAACTGCACCCCTCAAGGTACTCAAAATCACATTCAAGAAGTTTATTAACTCTTCAGGTGCTTCACAGGAGCTGAAGCAACTTGGAAGGAAAAAATGAACATTTAACTTTTTAGTCACAAAAATGATCTTTTACAAACAATTTTTTTATCTTAACAAGGGTAAAAGGAGAAAATGGACAGATATAGTTGTTGTGCAATTTCACCTGAGTACGGCGATACCCTATATGTGGGGAAAACCACTGGCTGGGCGCACGGCAGAGCTCGTAAGGGAAGGAGCGCCGTTTGACTTTTTCAAACCAAAATTGGCTGGAATTGAGATTGGACGCCATTTTGCGTTTGGAGAGCCACTGATGTGCCTAAACAGTGGAAACCCCCCACAAGTGACACCATTTTGGAAACTAGACCCCCTTAGGAATTTATCTAGATCTGTTGTGAGCACTTTGAACCCCAAAGTGTTTCACTAAAGTTTATAATGCCTGGGTGTGAAAAAAAATTTTTCCACAAAAATGATTTTTTAGTGCCCAATTTTTGATTTTTCCCAAGGAAATTGAACCACAAAAGTTGTTGTCCAATTTGTCCTGAGTATGTGGGAGAAAACTACTGTATGGGCACATGTCGGGCTTAGAAGGGAAGTAGTGACGTTTTGCATTGCAGACTTTGATGGAATAGTCTTCGGGTGTCTTGTCGCATTTGGAGAGCTCCTGATGTGCCTCAACAGTGGAAACCCCCAAAAGTGACCCCATTTTGGAAACTAGACCCCCAAGGAACTTATCTAGATGTGTGGTGAGAACTTTGAACCCCCAAGTGCTTCACAGAAGTTTATAATGTAGAGCCATAAAAATAAAAAATCATATTTTTTTCCACAAAAATGATATTTTTGCCCCCAATTTTTTTTATTTTCCCAAGGGTAACAGAAGTAATTGGACCCCAAGAGTTATTGTGCAATTTGTCCTGAGTACGCTGATACCCCATATGTGGGGGTAAACTACTGTTTGGGCGCATGGCAGAGCTCAGAAGGGAAGGAGCACCGTTTGACTTTTTCAACGCAGAATTGGCTGGAATTGAGATCAGACGCCATGTCGCATTTGGAGAGCCCCTGATGTGCCTAAACAGTGTAAACCCCCCAATTCTAACTCCAAACCTAACCCCAACACACCCCTAACCCTAGTCCCAAAACTAACCATAACCCTAACCACAAACCTAACCCTAACATACCCCTAACCCTAATCCCAAACCTAATCCTAACCCTAACTTTAGCCCCAACCCTAACGGGAAAATGGAAATAAATACATTTTTGAAATTTTATTATTTTTCCCTAACTAAGGGGGTGATAAAAGGGGGGTTTGATTTACTATTTATAGCGGGTTTTTAGGTTTGGCAGCTGTCACACGCTTTTTATTGCAAAAAATAGTTTTTGCATCACCACATTTTGAGAGCTATAATTTTTCCATATTTTGGCCCACAGAGTCATGTGAGGTCTTCTTTTTTGCGGGATGAGTTGACGTTTTTATTGGTACCATTTTTGGGCACTTGACATTTTTTGATCACTATTTATTAAGATTTTTGGGAGGCAGAATGAACAAAAACCAGCAATTCATGATTTTCTTTTGGTGGAGGCCGTTTATACCGTTCCGTGTGTGGTAAAATCGATAAAGCGGTTTTATTCTTCGGGTCAGTACGATTACGGCGATACCTCATTTATATAATTTTTTTATGTTTTGGCGCTTTTATACAATAAAAACAATAATATATTAAAAATAATTGTTTTTACATCGCTTTATTCTGCAAGCTATAACTTTTTTATTTTTTCGCTGATGATGCTGTATGGCGGCTCGGTTTTTGCGGGACAAGATGACGTTTTCAGCGGTACCATGTTTATTTATATATGTCTTTTTGATCACGTGTTATTCCACTTTTTGTTCGGCTGTATGATGATAAAGCATTTTTTTTGGCTTGTTTTTTTTTTAGGGGTTCACTAAAGGGGTTAACTAGTGGAGTGGGAAAGTTTTATAGGGCGGGTCATTACAGATGCGGCGATACTAAATATGTGTACTTTTATTGTTGTGGGGTTTTTTTTACATTAAAGAAATGATTTATTGGGGAATACTTTTTTTTTCTTCTTTATTTAGGATTTTTTTTTTTACACGTTATTTTTATTTTTTTTACATTTTTACTTTGTCCCAGGGTGGGACATCACTGTATTATATCAGATCGCTGGTCTGACAGTGTGCACACAGTGTGCTCTCAGCAGGCACTGAGGAAGCCACCTCCTTGCAGGACCCGGAAGGACCCCACGGCCATCTTGGATCCAGGGTCCTGCAGGGAGGAAGCCCTCAGAACAGCGCGGTCACATCGCGCTATTCTGAGGGTCTCAGGGAAGCACGTAGGGAGCCCCCTCCCTGCGCTCCCGGTACACATCTTTAAGGGGTTAATGTGCCGGGAGCGGTCAGTAATAATTAGCTGACACCCAGCCGCGATCAGCTGCGCTCCCCCCGTGAGCGCAGCTGATCGCCTATGACGTACTATCCTGTCCTTGGGAATTAAGTCCCAGGGCACATGGACGGGATAGTACGTCCAATGACAGAAAGGGGTTAAAGATAGGGTACGCAGGATGCGTGCAGATGTAGGCGGAGCTGAAAGGAAGAGGTGGGCAGTGGGCGGGGCTTGACGGAGGAAGTACGCAGCACTGCCGAACGCTAGTGTGAAACTAGACTTAGTAAGGCATGAGACCCGGCGTCTCCACCTTCAGGAGTAATTCAGTGGGGGGGGGGTCAGGGATAGGCTAGGGCGCCCCTTGTGAATGGCTAGGTTCATATTGCGCTAATGCAGTCCATTTAACGGATTGCGTTACACCGTGGCATAACGCGATGTAACGCATCCGTTAACGCTGCCATTAACCTCCATTACCGAGCGCATCGCTAACGCATGCCATAACCAGCATGCTCTAGCGATGTGCCGTCATTCTGTGACGGACCATCGGACGCGGGCTGCAGCGTCCGAGGGTCCGTCACCGCTAGAACAGATGAAGCATCTCCACTAGCGGTATAGCATAAACGTGATCGCGTTATCGAAGTCCGTCAACGCTACGCATTGAATGGACTGCATGAACGCAGTATGAACCTGGCCTTAGGGACCTGGATAGCACCCACAGTCTTAGGAATTGTGTGACAATTACATTATTTCTCAGTGGAAAATTTCAAGGCCACAAATATAAACTTGCTTAATGTTCATTCTAAGATATTCTGAAGGACAGTGAGTACACGGAAATGTATCTGTTTAGAAATTCAACATAGAACTATTGTGTTAGAACATTACACAGAAAATGGAGGTCAGTGTTATTCTAAGATGGATGCCACCGTTACATTCTGAGGCCGTTTGGCTTTTTCCCCATGTTATAGTCTGTGGTATTTGTACTGTGGGAAGGAGAGAAGTTCTAGTTTCAGACCCTTCTTTAATACATCCAGGATCCAGGGATTTGATATTATCTCTTCCCAACTTTGATGGAACTGTTTTATTTCCCCACCTACCCTCAACCTCGCGTCCCCTGAAAACCTCCCCGTTGGTTCTTTTCCCCTGGGGCTTCTATCTCTATTAAATCTTTTCCCTCTATGAAATGCCCTACTGGGTCTACTGGAAAGGAAGAGAAGCCCTTTTTTATCATTGGGGTGAGTTGTCCTACGCCTTTCCCCCTAGAGCATTAATATAAACACATTCTTCTTATTACGTTTTAATGCTTTTACACAAGAAAATCACTCAAGAAATTTTTTTTTTCTGCAACATATTCTTTTTTCATTTTTCGGAGTACAGAGTTCAATGGGGTATTGTTTTTCGCATAATAAGCTTTATTTTTATTGGTACCATGTTTGAGTACATATGTCTTTCCAATCATTTTTTATTTCATTTTATGCCAAGTGCACATAATTGGCGACAATAATTTACATGTAACGATTATTGTGCAAAATATAATTGCTTATTCATTTGCAGGTGTTGTTATGGAAACGACCTCCATCTACATTGCATAATTAATAAGCAAGAAATTATTTATTACATTACACAAATATTATGAATGATAAATCTTAAAGGAATTTTCCACAAACAAAGTACATTTTAATCAAAGTTCCACAATTGAATGTGTTAAAAAAATGTTCCTGTACTGAGATAATCTTATAAATGTGCTGTTACGGATCTGCAACTCAGGACTAGGGCAGAAGGGGGAGAAGCTGACCCTGTACTATGACTAGGCTGAAACCCTATGATGGAGTGGGCGACCTATTCCTTGTGAATAGACCCACCGACGTTTCCTGGGCTAAACTCAAACGAAGACCTAAAGGTGGGGGAAGGGTATCCCTGAACGATCTAGGGACTGGGAACAAAAACCAGGTAACCTCCTAGTAGGAAAATAGAGGAAGCTGCAGAAATGAAAGGAAAACCAAAAAACAAAGCAGGCAGAACTAAAGATCCCAGAACTGCACAATATCAAACACAGAAAGCTATCAAAGCACATAGCCAGAACTCTAGCGGATTAACACTGGTGTTCAGCAAGGACTGGGGGCAGGTGCTGGGTAATAAAGGGTGATACAATCACCTGACCTTAGACAAACCCAGCACCAGGGGAAAAAGACCAGCAGCCAGAAAACTACAACAAGATGGCGGATGGTCAAAACAAAATAGATTCTAACAGTACCTCCCCTTTTACGAGGATCCTCTGAATCCTCTTGGCCGAGCCTTGTTCGGAAATCTCCTGTGAAAAGCCTTAATCAGCCTTGAGGCCAGGACGTCCTCAGCTTTCACCCAGAAATTATCCTCGGGACCGAAACCCTTCCAGGACACGAGATACTGCAACCTTCCTCGGAATCTAAAATGCGTGAAATCTTAAACTCGCCGTCAACTGGAGGAACAGTCGGCATCGCCTCCTTATCTGGCGTGTCAACTTTCTTCAGTAAAGATACATGAAAAACTGAATTCTCAAGGACGAGGGTATGTCTAATCTCACCGCTGCCGAGTTGACAACCTGAACCACTTTGAAGGGTCATACAAACTTAGGCCCCAGTTTTTTAGATGGGATCTTCAAACGCAGATTGCTAGAGGACAGCCAGACCATGTACCCAACTGCAAACCACAGCTCCCTTCTTTTCTTGTCAAGATATTTCTTTGACCTCCTATTCGCCTCTTTCAGATTATGGTGTACACTGGTCCAAACCCTTTCCAAATTTCCAGAAAAACTCTCCTCCTCAGGCACCACAGCCACAATCTTTGAAAATGGACAGAAAGATGGATGCCTCCCTGTACAGCAAAAAAGGAGAACACCCAGCCGAGGAAGACGTATGATTATTAAGAGCAAACTCAGCTAGTGTTAGATATAGATGCACCAACTGACCAAGATGTGGAACCAAGCAGGTAAAACTGCAAAAAGGAAAAGTCCAACAGAGAAAGGCGGTTTAAGGCCCCGACTGGCTCTTAAAGAAAGGCTAAATTATAACTATAACCAGTCATACCATGAATTAAAATATCTCAGAAAGGAAGTGCCTTACACAAGTAATGCAAAAAAAAGCAAAGCGGTCATTAAAGACCTAGCCCTGTCCTGGATTGTCACTTACCTTTCCGACCGCACATTCAGCGTCTCCCACTCCCACACTACCTCCTCATCCCGCCCTCTATCTGTTGGAGTCCCTCAAGGCTCTGTCCTGGGGCCCCTACTTTTTTCATCTATACCCTTGGCCTAAGACAACTCAAAGTCCCATGGCTTCCAGTACCACCTGTATGCGGACGACACTCAGATCTACCTCTCTGGCCCAGATGTCACCTCTCTGCTGTCCAGAATCCCGGAGTGTCTATCAGCCATATCCTCCTTCACCTCTTGCTTCCTAAAACTCAATGTAGACAAAACTGAACTCATCATCTTTCCTCCACCCCACGTATCTTCCCTACCCAATCTATCTATTATGGTAAATGGCATCACGACCTCTCCTGCACCTGAAATCCGCTGCCTCGGAGTAACTCTTGACTCTGCCCTGTCCTTCAAACCACACATCCAAACTCTTGCCACCTCCTGTCGCCTCCAACTTAAAAACATTTCCAGAATCCGTCCCTTCCTCACCCCTCAATCTACTAAAACTCTTGTGCATGCCCTCATCATCTCCTGCCTCGATTACTGCAACATCCTCCTCTGTGGCCTCCCCATCAACTCTCTTACACCACTCCAGTCTGTCCTTAACTCTGCTGCCCGACTAATCCACCTCTCCCCTCGCTACTCCCCTGCTTCTCCCCTCTGCAAATCCCTCCACTGGCTCCCAATTCCCCAACGAATGCAGTTCAAACTACTAACACTGACCTACAAAGCCGTCCACAACCTGTCCCCTCCCTATATCTCTGAACTAATCTCCCAATATCTTCCTTCACGTAATCTTCGATCCTCCCAAGACCTCCTACTATCCTCCACACTTATTCGTTCCTCACACAACCGCCTCCAAGATTTCTCCCGAATATGCCCCATCCTCTGGAATTCCATGCCTCAACATGTACGATTATCCACCACCCTTGGATCCTTCAGACGGAACCTGAAAACCCATCTCTTCAGGAAAGCCTACAGCCTGCAATAACCATTCCGCCTCGCCGCCACCACCCGAGCTTCCGCCTCGCCGCCACCACCCGAGCTTCCGCCTCGCCGCCACCACCACCAGAGCTGCCGCACCCCGACCTTCTGTTTCTTCCCCATTATCCCGTAGAATGTAAGTCAGCAAGGACAGGGTCCTCTCCCCTCTGTACCAGTCTGTCATTGTAAATTTGTTTACTGTAAACGATATCTATAACTTTGTATGTAACCCCTTCTCATGTACAGCGCTATATAAATAAATAATAAATTAAAGAAAAGAAAAAATTAGAAAAGAAACGTCAAGAGGTGCATCCAACTGACCAAGATGTGGAACCAAGCAGGTAAAACTGCAAAAAAGGAAAAGAAGTCCAACAGAGAAAGGCGGTTTAAGGCAAAGTCCACGACTGGCTCTTAAAGAAAGGCTTGTAAGAGAATGGTAAGCCATGATATACTCAGCGGCCATGATGAATCAGGAAGCCATCTTGTGAAGAGTTAGAACTCTAGTTTTAACTTATAAGTAGGATTAATAAAATGTATTCTGTGGAGATCGTAAGAAATGAGATCATGTCTAGTGGCGTTCATGTGGATCCAGGGTTGAGTAGGTCAAATAAATATATGGTCAATGTGTGTATGAGATAACTGTTGTTAGGGAAACAAGAACCATTAGAATGTCAAATGCCTGAATTTATGAATATAGACTGGAGGAAGAGAGAATTAAGTGTCTAATGGTAGGAATTTATGGATAGGTCAGTAACTTTTATGTGTTTTTATGGAGTGTGTAGAAGAGTCAATTAATGTGGAAAAAATATCAATTAATGTTGTTAATTGATGTCGTCATACTATGCATATTCTTGTAGCTTATGTGAATGCCTTAGGCAGGGTCCTAAGATTCCTTTGTTCCACTAGGTATAAAAAGTCACCTATATCTTAGCCATTTTGCCATTCCGTCATATTGCTATTACATCCCTGCGAATCTTTGTCCGTGTACATCCTTGTTCTACGCCTATATACTTCAACTTACTGACTCTCTGTAATCTGTCCTGCCGTGAATCTCTGAATAAACCTTCAACCTCAGCTTTAAGAGAAGATTGTCTGCATCGTCTTTTCGGTTCCTCCAGCTCTCAGTAAGGACTTCTCTTACAGGCTAAATTATAACTATAACCAGTTATACCCTGAATTAAAATATCTCAGAAAGGAAGTGCCTTACACAAGAAATGCAAAAAAAAAGCAAAGCGGTCATTAACCCCTTAACCTCCAAGGGTAGTTTGCACGTTAATGACCGGGCCAATTTTTACAATTCTGACCACTGTCTCTTTATGAGGTTATAACTCTGGAACGCTTCAACAGATCTTCACGATTCTGAGATTGTTTTCTCGTGACATATTGTACTTCACGTTAGTGGTAAAATTTCTTCCATATAACTTGCGTTTATTTTTGAAAAAAACGCAAATATGGTGAAAATTTAGCAATTTTCAAACTTTTAATTTTTATTCCCTTAAAACAGAGAAATATGTCACACAAAATAGTTAAGAAATAACATTTCCCACAGGTCTACTTTACATCAGCACAATTTTGGAACCAAATTTTTTTTTTCTTAGGAAATTATAAGGGTTAAAAGTTGACCAGCGATTTCTCATTTTTACAACAAAATTTACAAAGCCATTGTTTTTAGGGACCACCTCATATTTGAAGTCAATTTGAGGGGTCTATATGGCAGAAAATACCCAAAAGTGACACCATTCTAAAAATTGCACCCCTCAAGGTACTCAAAACAACATTCAAGAAGTTTATTAACCCTTCAGGTGCTTCACAGGAGCTGAAGCAACGTGGAAGGAAAAAATGAATATTTAACTTTTTAGCCACAAAAATGATCTATTACAAACTTTTTTTTTATTTTCCCAAGGGCAAAAGAAGCAAATGGACAGATAAAGTTGTTGTGCAATTTCTCCTGAGTACGCCAATAGCCAATATGTGGAGAAAAACCACTGTTTGGGCACACGGCAGAGCTCGTAAGGGAAGGAGCGCCGTTTGACTTTTTCAAACTAAAATTGGCTGGAATTGAGATTGGACGCCATGTCGTGTTTGGAGAGCCCCTGATGTGCCTAAACAGTGGAAACCCCCCACAAGTGACACCATTTTGGAAACTAGACCCCCTAAGGAACTTATCTAGATCTGTTGTGAGCACTTTGAACCCCAAGTGTTTCACAAAAGTTTATAATGCCTGGGTCTGAAAAATAAAAAAAACAATTTTCCACAAAATTGATTTTTAGTCCCAAATTTTTGATTTTTCCAAAGGAAATTGGACCCCAAAAGTTGTTGTCCAATTTGTCCTGAGTACGCTGATACCCCATATGTGGGGGGGGAAACTGTTTGGGCGCACGACAGGGCTTGTAAAGGAAGTAGTAACGTTTTGGAATGCAGACGTTGATGGGGGTCATGTTCCGTTTGCAGTGCCCCAGATGTGCCTAAACAGTGGAAACCCCCACAAGTGACCCCATTTTGGAAACTAGACCCCCTAAGGACCTTATCTAGATCTTTGGTGAGCACTTTGAACCCCAAGTGCTTCACACAAGTTTATAATGCCAGAGCATGAAAATAAAAAATCCTATTTTTTTCCCACAAAAATTATCTTTTAGTCACTAATTTTTTATTTTCCCAAGTGTAACAGGAGCAATTGGACCACAAAAGTTGATGTCCAATTTGTCCTGAGTACGCTGATACCCCATATGTGGGGGGGAACCACTGTTTGGGCGCACAGCAGAGCTCGGAATGGAAGGAGCACCATTTGACTTTTTCCAAACAAAATTGGCTGGAATTGAGATTGGACGCCATGTTGCATTTGGAGAGCCCCTGATGTGCCTAAACAGTGGAAACCCCCACAAGTGACCCGATTTGGGAAACTAGACCCCCTAAGGAACTTATCTAGATCTTTGGTGAGCAATTTGAACCCCAAAGTGCTTCACACAAGTTTATAACGTAGAGCCGTAAAATTAAAAAATCATATTTTTTCCACAAAAATTATCTTTTCACCCCAATTTTTTTTTCCCAAGGGTAACAAGACTCCAAAAGTTATTGTGCAATTTGTCATGAGTACACTGATACCCCATATGTGGGGGTAAACCACTGTTTAGGTGCATGGCAGAGTTTGGAAGGGAAGGAGCGCCGTTCGACTTTTTCAACACAGAATTGGCTGGATGCCATGTCATGTTTAGAGCTCCTGATCTGCCTAAACAGTGGAAACCCCCAACAAATGACACCATTTTGGAAACTAGACCCCGCAAGGAACTTATCTAGATGTGTGGTGAGCACTTTGAACCCCGAAGTGCTTCACAGAAGTTTATAACGTACAGCCGTAAAAATAAAAAATCTTTTTTTTTTTTTACAAAAATGATTTTTTCGCCCCAATATGTTATTTTCACAAGGGTAACAGGAGAAATTGGACCCCAAAAGTTGTCCAATTTGTCCTGAGTACGCTGATACCCAATATGTGGGAGAAAACTACTGTATGGGCACACGTCGGGGCTCGGAAGGGAAGTAGTGACGTTTTGGATTGCAGACTTTGATGGAATGGTCTGGGGGCGTCATGTCGCATTTGGAGAGCCCCTGATGCACCTAAACAGTGGAAACCCCCACAAGTGACCCCATTTTGGAAAATAGACCCCACAAGGAACTTATCTAGATGTGTGGTGAGCACTTTGAACCCCTAAGTGCTTCACAGAAGTTTATAACGTACAGCCGTAAAAATAAAAAATCTTTTTTTTTACAAAAATGATTTTTTCGCCCCCAATATTTTATTTTCACAAGGGTAACAGGAGAAATTGGACCCCAAAAGTTGTTGTCCAATTTGTCATGAGTACGCTGATACCCAATATGTGGGAGAAAACTACTGTATGGGTACACGTTGGGGCTCGGAAGGGAAGTAGTGGCGTTTTGGATTGCAGACTTTGATGGAATGGTCTGGGGGCGTCATGTCGCATTTGGAGAGCCCCTGTTGTGCCTAAACAGTGGAAACCCCCACAAGTGACCCCATTTTGGAAAATAGACCCCACAAGGAACTTATCTAGATGTGTGGTGAGCGCTATGAAGCCCCAAGTGCTTCACAGAAGTTTATAACGTACAGTCGTAAAAACAAAAAAATCATTTTTTTTTTTTTTTAAATATTTTTACCCCCAGTTTTTTATTTTCCCAAGGGTAACAGAAGAAATAGGACAAATTGCACAATAACTCTTGGGGTCCAGAGTACACTGATACCCCATATGTTGGGGTAAACTACTGTTTGGGCGCATGGCAGAGCTCAGAAGTGAAGGAGCACCGTTTGACTTTTTCAATGCAGAATTGGCTGGAATTGAGATCAGACGCCATGTCACATTTGGAGAGCCCCTGATGTGCCTAAACAGCGGAAACCCCCAATTCTAACTCCAACCCTAACCCCAACACACCTCTAACCCTAGTCCCAACCCTAACCACAAACCTAACCCTAACACACCCATAACCCTAATCCCAACCCTAACCCTAACTTTAGCGCCAACCCTAACCCTAACTTTAGCCGCACCCTAACCCTAATGGGAAAATGGAAACAAATATATTTTTTTAGTTTTATGATTTTTCCCTAACTAAGGGGGTGATAAAGGGGGGTTTGATTTACTATTTATAGCGGGTTTTTATGATTGGCAGCTGTCACGCTAAAAGACGCTTTTTATTGCAAAAAATAGTTTTTGCATCACCACATTTTGAGAGCTATAATTTTTGTATATTTTGGCCCACAGAGTCATGTGAGGACTTATTTTTTGCGGGACGAGGTGACGTTTTTATTGGTACCATTTTTGAGCATGTGACGTTTTTTGATCGCTTTTTATTTTGATTTTTGGGAGGTTAGAATGAACAAAAATCAGCAATTCATGAATTTCTTTTGGGGAGGCGTTTATACCGTTCCGCGTGTGGTAAAATTGATAAAGTAGTTTTATTCTTCGGGTCAGTACGATTATGGCGATACCTCATTTATATCATTTTTTTATGTTTTGGCGCTTTTATAGAATAAAACCAATTTTATATAAAAAATTATTATTTTTGCATCGCTTTATTCTGCGAGCTATAACTTTTTTATTTTTTCGCTGATGATGCTGTATGACGGCTCGTTTTTTGCGGGACAAGATGACGTTTTCAGCGGTACCATGTTTATTTATATCCGTCTTTTTGATCGCGTGTTATTCCACTTTTTGTTCAGCGGTATGATGATAAAGCATTGATTTTTTGCTTTGTTTTTTTATTTTTTTTTTTAAGAGGTTCACTAAAGGGGTTAACTAGTGGGACAGTTTTATAGGGGGGGTTGTTACGAACGCGGCGATACCAAATATGTGTACTTTTATTGTTTTCTTTTTTTATTTACAGGAAAAAATGAATTTATTGGGGAATATTTTATTTTTTTTTTATGATTTTTTTAAACATTTTTTATTTTTATTTTTTTAACTTTTTTACTTTGTCCCAGGGTGGGACATCACAGTATTTTAGCAGATCGCTGGTGTGACAGTGTGCACAGCACTCTGTCACACCAGCGATCGCTCTGGCATCGCTGCAGGCTTCTCAGTGCCTGCTCTCAGCAGGCACTGAGGAAGCCGCCTCCCTGCAGGACCCCGGCGCCATCTTGGATCCGGGGACCTGGAGGGAGGACGGACCCTCGGAAAAGCGCGACACATCGCGCTGCTCTGAGGGTCTCAGGGGAGTGCGCAGGGAGCCCTGTTGTGAATGGGTTTGAGATGAGTTCTGAGCGGGGGCTCCCTCTGGTGGTTACAAGCGGTACTAGTGAGGATTGTGAGGACTGGGAATCAGGTGTTACTGACTGGTCTTATATAAGGGAGTCATTTTCCCATCAGGGTTGCCGGTGATCAATTGGTCTGGTCTGAATCCTTCTTTCCAGTTTCCCTTGTAGCCTGCTGTGTCGTGTCTGCATCTCCTGCTTTCAGATAAGACAATTTCTTCTTTTGTGTTTTTGCTGTATTTTTGCATTTTGTCCTGCACTTCTGTGGGGGCCTTCAGGGTCCCCTCCGGGGGCTTTTGCCCTCTCAGTTTGGTTCTGCCACTGTGTTTTGTACTTTTACTGTTGTGAATGGGTTTGAGATGAGTTCTGAGCGGGGGCTCCCTCTGGTGGTTACAAGCGGTACTAGTGAGGATTGTGAGGACTGGGAATCAGGTGTTACTGACTGGTCTTATATAAGGGAGTCATTGGAGAAGGGTCATATCAGACCATCCTCTTCACCCTTAGGTGCCGGTTTTTTCTTTGTGGCCAAAAAAGATGGTTCATTAAGGCCGTGTATTGATTATCGTCTCTTGAACAATATTACTGTGAAATATCAATACCCGTTACCCTTGATTTCTGACCTGTTTTCCAGGGTGAAAAACGCTACTTGGTTTACCAAGCTTGACCTCAGGGGGGCGTATAACCTTATTCGCATTAAGCACGGGGATGAATGGAAGACGGCATTCAATACCCCTGAAGGGCATTTTGAGTACCTAGTGATGCCCTTTGGGCTCACTAATGCTCCTTCCGTCTTCCAGTCCTTCATGAATGACATTTTCAGGGATTTTGTGGACAAGTTTCTGATTGTTTATTTGGATGATATCTTGATTTTTTCTAATGACTGGGACTCTCATGTGAAACATGTTCGAACTGTATTCCAGATTTTGAGAGAGAATGCTCTGTATGTGAAGGGATCAAAGTGTCTTTTTGGCGTACAGAAGATCTCATTTCTGGGATTCATTTTGTCCCCATCTGTTATTGAAATGGACCCGGTCAAGGTTCAGGCCATCTGTGATTGGGTCCAACCTACTTCATTAAAGGCTCTTCAGAGATTTTTGGGTTTTGCCAATTTTTATCGTAAATTTATTGGTAATTTCTCGGTTATTGTTAAACCATTAACTGATTTGACCAGAAAGGGTTCTGATGTGGTGAATTGGCCTCCTGAGGCAGTCTCTGCGTTTCAGGAACTTAAGCAGAGATTCACTTCTGCTCCTGTTCTACGGCAGCCTGATGTTTCTCTGCCATTTCAGGTGGAGGTTGATGCCTCCGAAATTGGGGCAGGTGCCGTTTTGTCCCAAAAAGATCCAGAGACCTCTAAAAGTAACCCTTGTGCCTTTTTCTCTCGAAAATTTTCTCCTACTGAACGTAATTATGACGTGGGTAATCGGGAGTTATTGGCCATGAAGTGGGCTTTTGAAGAGTGGAGACATTGGCTGGAGGGAGCCAAACATCAGGTGGTGGTCCTTACGGACCATAAGAATCTGGTCTATCTGGAATCTGCCAAGCGACTCAATCCTAGACAGGCCAGGTGGGCCTTGTTTTTCACACGTTTTAATTTTGTGGTTTCCTTTCTTCCTGGCACTAAGAATGTTAAGGCGGATGCCCTCTCGAGGAGTTTCCTTGCGGACTCTCCTGAGTTATCTGATCCCTCTGTTATTTTGAAGGAGGGTGTAGTTCTTTCCGCCATCTCGCCCAATTTGAGACTTGCTCTGGAGGGGTGTCAGGAGGATAGGCCCGAGCGCTGCCCTGTTGGAAAATTGTTTGTCCCGGACCAATGGAAAAAGAGTGTGATGTCTGAGATTCATTGTTCCGCATTGGCTGGGCATCCCGGAATTTTTGGTGCCAGAGACTTGGTTAGTCGGTCCTTTTGGTGGCCTACCTTGTCTCGCGATGTCAGGGAATTTGTGCAGTCCTGCGGGACTTGCTCTCGCTCCAAGCCTTGCTCTCGCTCTAGTGGTTTGTTGATGCCATTGCCTGTGCCCAAGAGACCATGGACCCATATCTCTATGGATTTCATTTCCGATCTTCCTGTTTCTCAGAGAATGACCACCATCTGGGTAATTTGTGATAGGTTTTCCAAAATGATACATCTTGTGCCATTACCTAAGTTGCCTTCCTCCTCTGAATTGGTGCCGTTGTTCCTTCAGCACGTGGTTCGTTTACACGGCATTCCTGAGAACATTGTGTCTGACAGAGGAGTCCAGTTTGTTTCCAGATTTTGGAGGACTTTTTGTTCTAAACTGGGTGTTCAATTGTCTTTCTCCTCGGCATTTCATCCTCAGACCAATGGTCAAACTGAGAGAACAAACCAGACATTGGAGACTTATCTAAGATGCTTTGTGTCTGCTGATCAGGATGACTGGGTCTCTTTTTTGCCTTTGGCTGAGTTTGCTCTTAATAATAGGGCTAGCTCTGCCACTTTGATGTCTCCGTTTTTCTGTAATTCTGGGTTTCACCCTCGATTTTCTTCAGGACAGACGGAGGCTTCTGTCTGTCCAGGTGTTGACTCTGTTGTTGAGCGTATGCAGCAGATTTGGGACCAGGTAGTGGAGAGGTTGTCCCTCTCTCAGGAGAAGGCCCAGCGGTTTGCTAACCGGCATAGGACTGATGGTCCTCGGTTTAAAGTGGGGGACTTGGTCTGGTTGTCCTCAAAGAATATTCCTATGAGAGTAGCATCTCCTAAATTTAAGCCTAGGTTCATTGGACCTTATAAGATCATGGAGATTATTAATCCTGTTTCTTTTCGTTTGCTTCTTCCAGGGACATTTAAGATCCATAACGTGTTCCACAAGTCCTTGTTGAAGAGGTTTGTTGAGCCAGTGGTTCCTGCTGCTGTGCCTCCTGACCCTGTTTTGGTTGAGGGCAATCTGGAGTACGTGGTTGAGAAAATATTGGATTCTCGTTTTTCTAGACGAAGACTCCAGTATTTGGTTAAATGGAGAGGTTATGGTCAGGAAGACAATTCTTGGGTGTTTGCTTCGGACATCCATGCTAGGAGACTTATCCGTGCGTATCATAGAACTCATCCTGACCGACCTGGTTGCTCAAATGAGGGTTCGGTGACCCCTCCTCAAGGGGGGGGTACTGTTGTGAATGGGTTTGAGATGAGTTCTGAGCGGGGGCTCCCTCTGGTGGTTACAAGCGGTACTAGTGAGGATTGTGAGGACTGGGAATCAGGTGTTACTGACTGGTCTTATATAAGGGAGTCATTTTCCCATCAGGGTTGCCGGTGATCAATTGTTCTGGTCTGAATCCTTCTTTCCAGTTTCCCTTGTAGCCTGCTGTGTCGTGTCTGCATCTCCTGCTTTCAGATAAGACAATTTCTTCTTTTGTGTTTTTGCTGTATTTTTGCATTTTGTCCTGCACTTCTGTGGGGGCCTTCAGGGTCCCCTCCGGGGGCTTTTGCCCTCTCAGTTTGGTTCTGCCACTGTGTTTTGTACTTTTGCTTTTCCAGTTTTTTTTCAGTGGCTGCTGTTTTGATTTTGTTACACCAGAGAACTAATTTAGGTGGTAGAGGTCGTGTGATCTCAGGTGATTTTGAAATTAGTAGAGTTGGTGTTTTTCAGGTTTTCTGAGATTGCAGTAAGTACCCTTCCTGTCCTTTTCTATTTAGATAGTTTGGGCCCCAGCGTTTGCTCATACTATTTTCTTTCTGTGTCAGTATTTCCTCTTGTCTAACTGCCATTACATGTTTGGGGGCTTTCTATTATCTTTGGGGTTCTGCTCCGGGGCAGATAGCTTTCCTATTTCTGTCTTTAGGTGTAGTTAGTTTCTCAGGCTGTGACGAGGCGTCTAGGACCAACGTAGGAACGCTCCACGGCTGCCTCTAGTTGTGGTGGTTAGTCAGGGTACTGCAATCTCATAGATTCCAACTGCTCTGGTGTATTTCCTTTTTTACCTGCACTCCTCAGCTACCGTAACATAACAGAGCCCCCTCCCTGCGCGATCCTCCCCTGTGCCCCCGGTACACCGCGATCATATTTGATCGCGGTGTGCCAGGGGTTAATGTGCCGGGAGCGGTCCGTGACCGCTCCTGACACATAGTGCCGGGTGTCAGCTGTGATAATCAGCTGACACCCGGCCGCGATCGGCTGCGCTCCCCCGGGAGCGCGTCCGATCGCTGGGACGTACTATCCCGTCCATGGTCATACGGGCCCAGGTACCATGGACGGGATAGTACGTCGGATGGCAGTAAGGGGTTAAAGAAAAGAAAAAATTAGAAAAGAAACGTCAAGAGGTGCATCCAACTGACCAAGATGTGGAACCAAGCAGGTAAAACATATGCGCGATGTCTTGAATAAAATTGGACTATTTTGAGTACTGAGCCTGCACTGGGGTCGAGGTGGGGGATTTTCCACAGATGACAGCTCGACGTGCAAATAATTTGGGTGACCTGCTTGTTCGAAGCGATTTCTCCATGAAACCTAGTAACCCTTTTGGGTCAAGGGGACCGACTCCTGGCTCTTTTCCATGTGGTCGTTGCGTTGCCTGCGCGAATGTCCTGCGCTGCTCCACCTTTCGGTCCTCTGGTGGTGAAAAAGAATACAACAGTCGACATCGTATCTCCTGTGGGAGCACCCATGTTATTTACTACGCTACATGTGGCTGCTCTAAAATTTATGTCGGTCTCACCACCAGGGAGCTACGCGTGAGGGTACGGGAGCATGTGCGGGACATTCGCGCGGCCAAGTCGGCAAGAGATCAATCTGATTTAAAAACCATCCCACGCCATTTTCTGAAGTACCATGATGGTAACGCGGCTACTTTTATGGTTAGAGGCATTGATATTCTCCATTTGGGTGTTAGGGGTGGAAATTATAAGAAGATTTTGGCTCAGATGGAAACCAGGTGGATTGCCAAATTAGAGACCCTAACACCTAAAGGTTTGAATGAATCTATGTCCTTCGCCCCATTTCTTTAGTATCATAATTTCCTTTAGTGGTATAGTTCTCCTCTTTGTTTCCTTTGTTCTGGTTATATACCCCCTCACATTGTGCAGCATGTCCGTGTTTTTAATTTTGTTTTTATTTTTATTGATCTTGTTGCTTTTTCGGTTTTATTTTAGTCTATGTGATTATGATTATGTATGTATGGACACTATCCATCAAGATCAGTTCTGGACGAACCTTCTTCAAAAAATGCCTGATGCTGTGAACATCCCATTGAAATATGGAAGAGATCGGTGACGCTGATACGCCTATTGGAATTCCTCTGACTGACTCAGTCTGATATTGTATTTACCTGCTATATGACTATTGGTTGCTATCAGGTTCCAATATTATTCTCTTCTATGTGGCACTCATTTATTTTCTTATATTCTATGCGGTATTAACGACACAGTATACTGAATCCATTCTAGCTGTGGTGCGCATGCGTTCGTGTGTCACCCACTCCTGACATGCCGCCGGGCGTCACACCAGACGCTCTGGCTGCATGGTACAGGACCTGGGAGACGCACTGCACATGCGCCAAGATGCACTGCGCTGATTGGCTCTTCAGCAGCATGTGACTGCTGACTTGTAGCTTAAGAAGGTCCTTGTCTGCTACTCCCATGTACCGTCCCTTGAGAAAGTGGGTTTCAGCCCACGAAACGTGCGTCGGGACCGGACAGCTGCACTTGTTCTGGGGTACCTTGTCCCGTATACCTGGGTAAGATCCATGAGGCTATTTATGCGGTTATTCATCTGCTTTTTCATCTATGTCATGTTTTACGATCTCTGACCTCATTATATCCAGTGGGGGTGGCGATGTTTACTGGTATTACTAGCACTTTTCTATAACATTGGCTTACATTTTTTTGATATCACAAGAAAAAAAGAGCATATAGCCCAAATAGATAACATGAGAGAATGAAGTAAAATATATAACCTTTATTAATGAGAACAATATTTATATATATAAAAATTCACAAACATTTAGAATAAAGATAAATAGATATATTAATTTCTCACCATTGCTGTTGTTATATGATAGTATCTAGCCATTTTTACCCTTCTGGCCTTTTGTTTGGCCTACTTTGCAATATCGCAACATATATTTAAGTAGTTTCAGTCTTCTTTCCATTTTGCCATCAAGCAAAATGGCCACTATGGAAGTGCGCATGCGCATGCGGCAGCGTCGGGCCGCGCCGCTGAAGGTCTCCATATGATGACGTCCGGGTCTACTGACGTCACAGGAAACATTTTCCTTGACCCTGGACGTCATCGGAGCGCCAAAAGCGGCGCGTTTACCATAGCTGTGTCTGCATCAGCATGCGCCGTCTCCTAATTAATTATTCGTTACAGCCGTACATGACACTATATAATACTGAACAGCATTCTTATCCACACTGCCCCCTGAGGAAGCCGGTGAGGCGAAACGTGCGTCGGGGCACGTACCTGTCACAGCACATCACCACCTATGGGTAAGCACTTTTAGCACCTGATCCTCTGTATTCAAATGTGGCACCTTTGATAGGAGTGAGACTTGGGAATTCTTTCCTTTTCTCCATGGCCACAACCCATTCAATTTAAAATTGGCTGTTTTGCAGTGTCTATGTTAGGGTGGACTCTTTTCCTACTAATTGAATACTATATGTATACACACCATACGATCTCCTTTTCTGGGAGAAAGAGTCTGCCTGTTGCATATGCTCTGTAAGACAAGCCTGGATACATAGGGACTTTGCAGATACAGGTGTGCGGACACATGTGCTACAGGTTCTTATACTTGCTGACTCACTATTCAACTTCTCATCTTTATTCTAAATGTTTGTGAATTTTTATATATATAAATATTGTTCTCATTAATAAAGGTTATATATTTTACTTCATTCTCTCATGTTATCTATTTGGGCTATATGCTCTTTTTTTCTTGTGATATCAAAATTATGTAATGAGTTGCCCTGTTCCACTTTGGAACCATGTTTAAAGCCATTACCCATGGTTTGGGTTTAATTAAAACATTGGCTTACAGCAAAGGGAGAGGTATTTACTTGGCATGCATTGTGCCTATGTATTCAGGCATCTCCTAACTGATTTTTTTGTAGCTCCCCTCACTGTTTATTGGCACTACTAGCACTTTATTAAAACATTTGCGCATAGCAAAGGGAGAGGTGTTTTCTTGGCATGCATTGTGCTTATATATTTAGGCATATATACCTTATTGATTTTTCTGTAGCTCCCTTCGTTGTTTTTCTTGCCTTTTTGCATCATGTTTCACGATCTCTGACCTCATTATATCCAGTGGGGGTGGCGATGTTTACTGGTATTACTAGCACTTTTCTATAACATTGGCTCACAGCAAAGGGAGAGGTATTTACTTGGCATGCATTGTGCCTATATACTCAGGCATCACTAACTAATTTTTCTGTAGCTCCCTTTGTTGTTTATTGGCACTACTAGCACTATATTAAAACATTTGCGCATAGCAAAGGGTGAGGTGTTAACTGGGCATGCATTGTGCTTAGATATTTAGGCATATATACCTTATTGATTTTTCTGTAGCTCCCCTCGTTGTTTTTCTTGCCTTTTCATCTCTTCCCTCCAGTTGGAAGAGCCATCCATGTTACTTAATATTGGTTATATGGGCAATTTGTCATATAAAACTATTATTCTTATAAACAATGTTTTCTGTGCCCACTAATCTCATTGTGGGATGGTTTGGCTCGGGTCTGGATATATGTGGGGTCCTATATACTGTGATTTGCAATGCATTTGATGTAATTTCTGCTGCCACCTGTGTTATATGTCCTTTATGACTTTTATGTACAGATACACATTGTTATTGAATAAAAGATTTTGTATTTTTGGTAACCTATACGCTCCTTTTTTCTCCTGGTTTATAAATTATAACTATAACCAGTTATACCCTGAATTAAAATATCTCAGGAAGTGCCTTACACAAGAAATGCAAAAAAAAGCAAAGCGGTCATTAAAGAAAAGAAACGTCAAGAGGTGCATCCAGCTGACCAAGATGTGGAACCAAGCAGGTAAAACTGCACAAAAGGAAAAGAAGTCCAACAGAGAAAGGCGGTTTAAGGCAAAGTCCCCGACTGGCTCTTAAAGAAAGGCTAAATTATAACTATAACCAGTTATACCCTGAATTAAAATATCTCAGAAAGGAAGTGCCTTACACAAGTAATGCAAAAAAAAGCAAAGCGGTCATTAAAGAAGAGAAAAAATTAGAAAAGAAACGTCAAGAGGTGCATCCAACTGACCAAGATGTGGAACCAAGCAGGTAAAACTGCAAAGAAGAAAAGAAAAAAAAACCATCGGTCTCATCCATGTCATCAGTTGAAGATAGAAATCAAACATCTGAAAATCCCATGAATCCATGGGACAGGAAAGAGTATCTTAGGATGAATAAACCTAAATGGGGCGACAAGAAAAACACCAAGAGAAAATTTCCCACATCATCCCCAGTGGACAAGAAAGCTAAAACCAATGCGTTAGAGGTGATTAATCTTTCCTCTCACTCTCTGACCAATGCACAAATAGAGGTTCTAAGCCTCGGCCTTACATTTTCGCCTTCTAATAACTTTGATTTTTTTGTAGCACTAAAAGATCTTCATCTTTTTTCCCGGAAACTGATTTTGCATAAATTACATTCTAAACCCAGATCTGGATTGAGTAATAGTGCCATTATGGAACAAGAGGCAATTGCTGCATTGGAGGAGCCAGAGAGAGAATCCAATCCAGGAACTTCAGGTACTCCCCTGCCTCCTATCCTTTCCAGATCTACCACTTTTCCCCCCTTGTCAATTTGCCCACAAGTTGATATTTCCACCCGTCTGGTGACTGAGGACATTAAGAGAATCAGAAACCAAAGATATAAAGATAATCTATCTACTGTACAGCGTAAGGCATTGAACGATCTGAGAAAGCTTCAGGATGTAGTAATTAAGCCTGCTGACAAGGGGGGAAATGTGGTGATCTGGCCAGTGGCAAAATATGAAGGGGAAGCATTTAGGCAATTACGGGATGGGGGGACCTATACTCAGCTACCTCAGAACCCTCTAATGAAATTTAAATGTGAGCTTTCATCTATCCTGAAGATTGCCTTTGAAAGGGGTATCATATCAAAAAAAGTATTGGAGGGCCTCCTTATTCGGGTTCCTGTGGTCCCAACTTTCTACCTTCTGCCCAAGGTCCACAAAGATCCTGTCTCTCCCCCAGGGCGTCCGATTGTCTCTGGCATCGGAGGGCTGTGCGATCCTGTTTGCAAATTCATTGAACATTACCTGCAACCCCAAGTGGAAACGCTGCCCTCCTATGTCAGGGACACGACGGACGTCCTGAGGAGACTTGATGGGTTATCACTGGATTCTGATACACTGTTAGTGGTGGCAGATGTGGAGTCTCTATACACCTGCATCCACCATACTCAGGGTCTGGAGGCTGCTCAATTCTATCTTGAAGCGAGCAACCTCGACCCTGATCTTCGTGAGTCGATACTGGACTTGTTGCGGTTCATTCTCACCCATAACTTCTTTACATTCAAGGATCGTTTTTATTTACAGAAACGTGGTACAGCAATGGGGGCGGCTTGTGCGCCGTCATATGCAAACCTCTTTCTCGGTTTTTGGGAGAGGGGTTTGTTGTTGGATGGCGCAGAAGCCGCTCCCCAGATCCTTGGGTGGTACCGTTATATTGATGATATTTTGTTTTTGTGGCAGGGATCCACTGTTGATTTAGATGAATTTATGGTGAGTTTGAACCGCAACGGATTCAATATCAAACTCACGTACCATTACAGCCACCATTTGGTTCCATTCTTGGATATTGAGATCAAGGTAACGGATTGCGGGTGCGTAGAGACTGACTTGTATCGAAAAACAACATCAGTTAATTCACTGTTACATGCGTCATCAGCACATCCTGCCTCTACTGTTAGTGCTATCCCCATTGGCCAATTCTTTCGGGCCCGTAGGATTTGCACCACTGAGGTGCTTTTTGAGAGACAGGCTGGGGACCTTGGGCAGAGGTTTAGGGATCGTGGCTATAGCAACCGGAGTATTAAAAACGGATACTTGAGAGCAAAGAGGCCAGGAGAGCGGATCTTTTAGGTGTACCAAAAAAGAAATCTAATGATAAGGATGGAGTGATACGGTACATCTCCACATATAACCAACAGTGGAGCAATATGCATGGCATATTGCAAAAACATTGGCCGGTCCTAATGACTGACTCCCTTTTGAAACAGCGTCTTGCATGTTATCCACAGATGACAGCAAGACGAAGTAAAAACATCAAAGATACATTGGTATCTAGCCATTATGTGGCAAAATTTAAATCGTCTTTCAATGTGGGGGAGGGAAGGACAGGATTTTTTCCATGCGGGAACTGCCTAGCCTGTAGGAATCATGTTAAATCCACGTCCTTCATCTCATCGGACGGCCTCAAAAATGATCAAATAAGGGAATTTATTACATGCTCTTCGACGCATGTGGTGCATTACGCCATGTGTTCATGTAATTTAATATACATTGGACTCACATCGCGTGAATTCCGCGTGAGGACACGTGAACACATTCGAGACATTGAGGCCGCACGTGAGGTGGATGACGTGGATTCACTTAAAACCATCCCCAGACATTTTCGCCTCAAACACAATTGTAAATCGGGCGATCTGAAAATTAGGGGTATCGATCGTGTGAGGTTGGGGATTCGGGGCGGTGATGCCAGTCGAGTGTTGGCACAAAAAGAATGCCGCTGGATAGTGACTTTAAATACCATGGTTCCTATGGGCTTAAATGAACAACTCAGCTTTGTACCATATTTATAGGTAAATGTTTCGTCTCTGCTTTGTTGACTCCCTAGGCTCTATGTCTGCTTTTATTTTGTTTTTAATTCTTTTCTTTTTACTTTATACTAGAATATTTAAATTTAAATTTACCGGACTTACGGAATACCTGGGCTTTGGATGAAAGAAGAGCCGGACATATTGTTTCATATCTACCCATCTTTGAAGAGGATACGTTCTACGTATTGAGAAGAATGTCACATATTGAGTTGGACAAAATTGTTGGACAATGATATATACCCCTTTCTACTGTTGGGACTTCACCACGATTGGTGCTTAATATGCTCTATGCAAGGAGGAAGAGAATTATGGGATTGTTTTAATTGTGGGACATTTTTTGACATTCCCCTCTTTTTTGTTATCTTATCCCACATTTATGTTATGGTCAATTACTATTGTTGTAATTTTCTTCTTTTTTTCCCCTCCCTTCTATGAGATCTGTGTCCATACTATATATATATATATATATATATATATGTGATGCAATGAGCATAAAACACGGATTTTGGTAAGAACTTACCTGTAAAATCCTTTTCAGCGAAGAAGGAAGGGAGACACAGTCATTACTAGTGGGTAGGCGGAGCCCACATAGGATAAACACACCTCAGATTAAAAAAGTGTTGACCGGCCCCTCCAGCTTATAGGGCTCCTCCTACTCCAGCTCTCCAGTCGTACCCAAGCTTAAGGAAGAGCAAATATCACCAGCGTAGCAACATAACCCCTTCTGAAGGACTTCAGAGAAAAAACAAGAAGACAGGTTATGCATATAGCCGAAACAACCACACAGTCCAGGTACTACTCACTGAACCTGACCACTGCGATGAGCTGGCAATGCTGGAACAGAGCCTTAGCGCGCCGACCTCAGCCCAGATAATCGCTATCAGAGAAGGGTCACGCCGCATCTGAAAACACAACAACACACTTCTGCCATGGGAGGGATGTGTGTCTCCCTTCCTTCTTCGCTGAAAAGGATTTTACAGGTAAGTTCTTACCAAAATCCGTGTTTCAGCTGCAGATGAAGGAAGGGAGACACAGTCATTACTAGTGGGACGTCCCAAAGCAGTCCAAAAATAAGGGTGGGCAAAAAAACCAAAAGAGGCAGATACCCAACAACCTAAATAAATGCGCAACTAGCGCTAAATACAAGTTCACAAGAACTTTAAACTACAGCCGCCTGCAGGACCCTACGTCCTAAGGCCGCATCAGCGGAAGCACTGATGTCCACCTTATAAAATTTCGTAAATGTGTGGACGGAGCACCAGGTCGCCGCCCGGCAGAGCTGAGCTGCCGAGGCTCCTTGATGAAAAGCCCACGATGAACCCACAGCCCTTGTGGAGTGAGCTCGAATCTTAATCGGGCAAGGTTCGCCCTTAAGTCAGTAAGCCTCTAAAATGGCCGACCGAATCCAACGAGCTATAGAATCCTTGGAAGCTTGTTGCCCACGTCGACGACCTGCTGGAATCATAAACAGAGAATCCGACTTTCGAAAACTTTGAGTAATAGACAAATAGAACTTCAAAGCCCGCACCAAATCCAATGTGTGCAAGGCCCGTTCCTTCGCATTCCTTGGCTCCGGACAAAGCGAGGGCAACACAATATCCTGGTTAACATGAAACTGTGACACCACTTTAGGTAGAAAGTCGCCCCGTGTGCGAAGCACTACGTGATCTGGGTGAAACTCCAGAAAAGGAGGCGAGCAAGAAAGAGCCGCCAACTCAGAAACCCTTCTCAAAGAAGTGACCGCCACTAGGAAGGCAACCTTCCAAGAGAAAAAGGAAAGATTAACAGAGTCCATAGGCTCAAAAGGCCCATGTTGAAGAGCCTCCAAGATAAGATTGAGCCGCCAAGGAGACACAGGTGCCTTCCTCGGCGGAAATTGACGGGATACCCCGCGAAAAAAAGGAACGTACGTCCCTACGCGAGGCGATAGGCTTCCGAAACAGCAAGGACAGAGCAGAAACCTGTCCTTTCAGAGTGCTAACTGCCAAACCCTTGTCCAGTCCGTACTGCAAAAAGGCCAACAAATTGGGAATGGAAAAAATCCTCGGGTTCCTAGAAGAACCCGAACACCACGAAAAGAAGGCTTCCCAAGTCTTGTGATAAATCCTAGTAGTAGCCGGACCTCTGGCAGCTCGCAGAGTGGCAATGACTTCGGCTGAAAAACCTTGACGGGTCAAGATTTCAGTCTCAAGAGCCACGCCGTCAAACGCAGAGACTTCAGGTCCGGGTGACGAACGGGCCCTTGGGTTAACAGGTCCGGGCGAAGAGGGAGTGGAATGTTATGTTTCGGTAGCTGAGGAGTGCAGGCAAAAAAGGCAATACACCAGAGCAGTTGGAATCTATGAGATTGCAGTACCCTGACTAACCACCACAACTAGAGGCAGCCGTGGAGCGTTCCTACGTTGGTCCTAGATGCCTCGTCACAGCCTGAGAAACTAACTACACCTAAAGATAGAAAGAGGAAAGCTATCTGCCCCGGAGCAGATCCCCAAAGAACATAGAAAGCCCCCAAACATGTAATGGCGGTTAGACAAGAAGAAATACTGACACAGACAGAAAATAGTATGAGCAAACGTTGGGGCCCAAACTACCTAAATAGAAAAGGATAGGAAGGGCACTTACTGCAATCCCAAAAAACCCTGAAAAGCACCAACTCTACTAATTTCAAAAACACCTGACATCACACGACCTCTACCACCTAAATTTGTTCTCTGGTGTAACAAAATCAAAACAGCAGCCACTGAAAAAACTGGAAAAAGCAAATGTACAAACATCAGTGGCAGAACTAAACTGAGAGGGCAAAAGCCCCCGGACGGGAACCCTGAAGGCCCCCACAGAAGTGCAGGACAAAATGCAAAAAACAAGCACAAAAACAAAAGAAGAAAATGTCTTATCTGTTAGCAGGAGATGCAGACACGACACAGCAGGCTACAAAGGAAACAGGAATCAAGGATTGAGACCAGAACAATTGATCACCGGCAACCCTGATGGGAAGGCGACTCCCTTATATAAGACCAGTCAGTAACACCTGATTCCCAATCCTCACAATCTTCACTGGACAGTCCAGTACCGCTTGTAACCACCAGAGGGAGCCTCTGCTCAGAACTCATTTCAAGTCCATTCACAACAGTACCCCCCCTTGAGGAGGGGTCACCGAACCCTCACTTGAGCAACCAGGTCGGTCAGGATGAGTTCTATGATACGCACGGATGAGTCTCCTAGCATGGATGTCCGAAGCAAACACCCAAGAATTGTCTTCCTGACCATAACCTCTCCACTTAACCAAATACTGGAGTTTCCGTCTAGAAAAACGAGAATTCAATATTTTCTCAACCACAAACTCCATATTGCCCTCAACCAGAACAGGGTCAGGAGGCAAAGCAGTAGGAACCACTGGCTCAACAAACCTCTTCAACAAGGACTTGTGGAACACGTTATGGATCTTAAATGTCATAGAATCATAGAATCATAGAATGGTAGAGTTGGAAGGGACCTCCTGGGTCATCTGGTCCAACCCCCTGCTCAAAGCAGGATTCTCTAAATCATCCCAGACAGATGTCTATCCAGCCTCTGTTTGAAGACTTCCATTGAAGGAGAACTCACCACCTCTTGTGGCAGCCTGTTCCACTCATTGATCACCCTAACTGTCAAAAAGTTTTTTCTAATATCTAATCTGTGTCTCCTCCCATTCAGTTTCATCCCATTGCTTCTAGTCTTTCCTTGCGCAAATGAGAATAAAGATGATCCTTCTACAATGTGACAGCCCTTGAGATATTTGTAGACAGCTATTAAGTCTCCTCTCAGTCTTCTTTTTTGCAAGCTAAACATTCCCAAATCCTGCAACCGTTCCTCATAGGACATGGTTTGCAGACCGGTCACCATTCTGGTGGCTCTTCTTTGAACTTGCTCCAGTTTTTTGATGTCTTTTTTAAAATGTGGTGCCCAAAACTGGACACAGTATTCCAGATGAGGTCTGACCAAAGAGGAGTAGAAGAAGCAAACGAAAAGAAACAGGATTAAGAATCTCCATGATCTTATAAGGTCCAATGAACCTAGGCTTAAATTTAGGAGATGCCACTCTCATAGGAATATTTTTTGAGGACAACCAGACCAAGTCCCCCACTTTAAACCGAGGACCATCAGTCCTATGCCGGTTAGCAAACCGCTGGGCCCTCTCCTGAGAGAGGGACAACCTCTCCACTACCTGGTCCCAAATCTGTTGCATACGCTCCACAACAGAGTCAACACCTGGACAGACAGAAGCCTCCGTCTGTCCTGAAGAAAATCGAGGGTGAAATCCAGAATTACAGAAAAATGGAGACATCAAAGTGGCAGAGCTAGCCCTATTATTAAGAGCAAACTCAGCCAAAGGCAAAAAAGAGACCCAGTCATCCTGATCAGCAGACACAAAGCATCTTAGATAAGTCTCCAATGTCTGGTTTGTTCTCTCAGTTTGACCATTGGTCTGAGGATGAAACGCCGAGGAGAAAGACAATTGAACACCAAGTTTAGAACAAAAGGTCCTCCAAAATCTGGAAACAAACTGGACTCCTCTGTCAGACACAATGTTCTCAGGAATGCCGTGTAAACGAACCACGTGCTGAAGGAACAAAGGCACCAATTCAGAGGAGGAAGGCAACTTAGGTAATGGCACAAGATGTATCATCTTGGAAAACCTATCACAAATCACCCAGATGACGGTCATTCTCTGAGAAACAGGGAGGTCGGAAATGAAATCCATAGAGATATGGGTCCATGGTCTCTTGGGCACAGGCAATGGCATCAACAAACCACTAGAGCGAGAGCAAGGCTTGGAGCGAGAGCAAGTCCCGCAGGACTGCACAAATTCCCTGACATCACGAGACAAGGTAGGCCACCAAAAGGACCGACTAACCAAGTCTCTGGTACCAAAAATTCCGGGATGACCGGCCAACGCGGAACAATGAATCTCAGACATCACACTCTTTTTCCACTGGTCCGGGACAAACAATTTCCCAACAGGGCAGCGCTCGGGCCTATCCTCCTGACACCCCTCCAGAGTCAGTCTCAAATTGGGCGAGATGGCGGAAAGAACTACACCTTCTTTCAAAATAACAGAAGGATCAGATAACTCAGGAGAGTCCGCAAGGAAACTCCTCGAGAGGGCATCCGCCTTAACATTCTTAGTACCAGGAAGAAAGGAAACCACAAAATTAAAACGTGTGAAAAACAAGGCCCACCTGGCCTGTCTAGGATTAAGTCGCTTGGCAGATTCCAGATAAACCAGATTCTTATGGTCCGTAAGGACCACCACCTGATGTTTGGCTCCCTCCAGCCAATGTCTCCACTCTTCAAAAGCCCACTTCATGGCCAATAACTCCCGATTACCCACGTCATAATTACGTTCAGTAGGAGAAAATTTTCGAGGAAAAAGGCACAAGGTTACTTTTAGAGGTCTCTGGATCTCTTTGGGACAAAACGGCACCTGCCCCAATTTCAGAGGCATCAACCTCCACCTGAAATGGCAGAGAAACATCAGGCTGCCGTAGAACAGGAGCAGAAGTGAATCTCTGCTTAAGTTCCTGAAATGCAGAGACTGCCTCAGGAGGCCAATTCACCACATCAGAACCCTTTTTGGTCAAATCAGTTAATGGTTTAACAATAACCGAGAAATTACCAATAAATTTACGATAAAAATTGGCAAAACCCAAAAATCTTGAAGAGCCTTTAATGAAGTAGGTTGGACCCAATCACAGATGGCCTGAACCTTGACCGGGTCCATTTCAATAACAGATGGGGACAAAATGAATCCCAAAAATGAGATCCTCTGTACGCCAAAAAGACACTTTGATCCCTTCACATACAGAGCATTCTCTCTCAAAATCTGGAATACAGTTCGAACATGTTTCACATGAGAGTCCCAGTCATTGGAAAAAATCAAGATATCATCCAAATAAACAATCAGAAATTTATCCACAAAATCCCTGAAAATGTCATTCATGAAGGACTGGAAGACAGAAGGAGGATTAGTGAGCCCAAAGGGCATCACAAGGTACTCAAAATGCCCCTCAGGGGTATTAAATGCCGTCTTCCATTCATCCCCGTGCTTAATGCGAATAAGGTTATATGCCCCCCTGAGGTCAAGTTTGGTAAACCAAGTAGCGTTTTTCACCCTGGAAAACAGGTCAGAAATCAAGGGTAATGGATATTGATATTTCACAGTAATATTGTTCAAAAGACGATAATCAATACACGGTCTTAATGAACCATCCTTTTTGGCCACAAAGAAAAAACCGGCACCTAAGGGTGAAAAGGATGGTCTGATATGACCCTTCTCCAATGACTCCTTGATATAAGACCGCATAGCGTCATGTTCAGGTACAGACAAGTTAAAAAGGCGACCTTTAGGGAATTTACTACCAGGCACTAATTCAATAGCGCAGTCATAGCTCCTATGGGGAGGCAAGGATGCAGATTTACTTTCGCTAAACACATCAGAAAAATCAATCAAAAAGTCAGGAACATCCTGAGCCTGGGGGGAGGCAGAAAAAACAGGAGTGTTGGTATTAACACATTGGCAGCCCCAACTGGTTACAGACACAGATTTCCAATCCAAAACAGGATTATGAGACTGTAACCAAGGGAAACCCAGTACGATAATGTCATGCAGATTATACAGAACCAAAAATTTGCAGCTCTCCTGATGATCAGGTTCAACCCTCATTATCACCTGAGTAGAGACTGAGGTTTATTCTCAGCCAAAGGGGTAGAATCGATACCCAGTAGGGGAATAGACTTCCGTAGGGGTATCAAGGGAAACCCACAACGTTTAGCAAAATCAAAATCCATCTGGTTAATAGCTGCTCCCGAATCAACGAAAGCCTGAGCAGAAAATGAGGACAGAGAGCATATCAGAGTAACAGTTAATAAAAACTTAGTCTGAACACTACCCAAGACAACTGAGCGTGCAAAACGTCTTCCCCGCTTAGGGCAGACTGAAATAGCATGAGAGGCATCACCACAGTAGAAACATAACCCATTGCGCTTTCGAAACTCATGACGCTGTGCCCCAGAAACCACTCTATCACACTGCATGGATTCAGAAGCAGGTTCACAAGGCAACACTATTCCACGCATACTTCTCCGCTCACGCAAACGTCTGTCAATTTGAATTGCTAATGACATAGAATCATTGAGACCAGAGGGGACAGGGAATCCCACCATAACATCCTTTACATTATCTGACAGACCCTTCCGAAAAAGGGCTGCCAAAGCGTCGTCATTCCATTTGGTCAGGACTGCCCACCTACGGAATCTCTGACAGTATAACTCAGCGTCATCAAGCCCCTGATTTAATGCCAACAAGGCTTTTTCAGCTTGATCAGTGACATTAGGCTTATCGTACAATAACCCCAAGGCCTGAAAAAATGCATCAACATCACTCAAAACAGGATCCCCAGGTGTCAGGGAAAAAGCCCAATCCTGAGGATCGCCACGCAGGAGAGAGATGACAATTTGAACCTGCTGCGCTGCGTTCCCTGAGGACTTAGATTTTAAGGCAAAAAACAATTTACAATTATTTTTGAAATTCAGAAACTTGGCTCGATCCCCCAAAAACAAATCTGGCATGGGAATCCTAGGTTCCACAACAGGCAACCTAGCAAGATAGGTAGCAATACTCCGAACCTCAGTGGCAAACTGATCCATACGGCCAGACAACTGTGCAAACTCCATTGCGAGAAAAAATCCTCCCCAGCACCCAGAGATACAGAGGAAAAAAAAAAAATGCAAAAACAGAAAAATATCTCTGACAACTCTGACAACCTTTTTTCTTTCACAATATTTTTCCCTTCTGTGAGTACCATACAATTTTCAATTTTTTGGCCGGTGATACTGTTATGTTTCGGTAGCTGAGGAGTGCAGGCAAAAAAGGCAATACACCAGAGCAGTTGGATTCTATGAGATTGCAGTACCCTGACTAACCACCACAACTAGAGGCAGCCGTGGAGTGTTCCTACGTTGGTCCTAGACGCCTCGTCACAGCCTGAGAAACTAACTACACCTAAAGATAGAAAGAGGAAAGCTATCTGCCCCGGAGCAGATCCCCAAAGAACATAGAAAGCCCCCAAACATGTAATGGCGGTTAGACAAGAAGAAATACTGACACAGACAGAAAATAGTATGAGCAAACGTTGGGGCCCAAACTACCTAAATAGAAAAGGATAGGAAGGGCACTTACTGCAATCCCAAAAAACCCTGAAAAGCACCAACTCTACTAATTTCAAAAACACCTGAGATCACACGACCTCTACCACCTAAATTAGTTCTCTGGTGTAACAAAATCAAAACAGCAGCCACTGAAAAAACTGGAAAAAGCAAATGTACAAACATCAGTGGCAGAACTAAACTGAGAGGGCAAAAGCCCCCGGAGGGGACCCTGAAGGCCCCCACAGAAGTGCAGGACAAAATGCAAAAAACAAGCACAAAAACAAAAAGAAGAAAATGTCTTATCTGTTAGCAGGAGATGCAGACACGACACAGCAGGCTACAAAGGAAACAGGAATCAAGGATTGAGACCAGAACAATTGATCACCGGCAACCCTGATGGAAGGCGACTCCCTTATATAAGACCAGTCAGTAACACCTGATTCCCAATCCTCACAATCTTCACTGGACAGTCCTGTACTGCTTGTAACCACCAGAGGGAGCCTCTGCTCAGAACTCATTTCAAGTCCATTCACAACAGTGGAAGTGGAGGCGCTGCCAAAAGCGACACCAGTATCGAGAACCACGTCTTCCTTGGCCAATCTGGGGCTATCAACATAGCCGGGACTCTCTCCAGTCTGATCCGACGCAACACCAGAGGAAGTAAGGATATCAGCGGGAACACATAGATTAGCTCGAATTGGTCCAAGGAGCCACCAGAGCATCCACCGCCACAGCCTTCGGGTCCTTGTACCTGGACATGAACGTCGGTAACTTGGCATTGAACCTGGATGCCATCAAATCCACTTGGGGAGTTCCCCAACGGGAGCACAGCAGTGCAAAAATTTCCGGATGAAGACTCCATTCTCCGGGATCCATCCCTTCGCGACTGAGGAAGTCCGCTGTGATATTCTGAACTCCTGGAATGTGAATCGCAGAGATGGCTGGCACTCTGGCCTTGGCCCATACCAGAATTCGAGACACTTCCATCATGAGCCTGAAGCTCCTCGTCCCACCTTGATGGTTGATATACGCGACCGCCGTCGCGTTTTCTGTCTGCACTCGGACTGGTAGACCGTTTAAAGGGACCGTCCAGTGTTGGAGGCAAAGGAAAATTGCCCTCAATTCCAGGATGTTGATCGGCAGGACAGACTCTTCCAACGACCATACTCCCTGAATCCAGAGATCGTTCCAGACACCCCCCCAGCCCGTCAGGCTGGCATCGGTGGTTATGATCGACCACCTCGGAGGAAGGAAGGACTTCCCCAGGGATAACGCTTCCGGACGTAACCACCATTCTAGAGACTCTCTCACCCTGTGGGAGATGATGACACTGCAATCCAGTGAAAACTGCAATGGATCCCAACGGTTCAAGATGAACATTTGGAGAGCCATGGAATGAAACTGGGCAAACGGAATTGCTTCCATTGACGCCACCATCAAACCCAGAAGGCGCATACACCTTCGAAGGGACATTGCTGTCGCAGACTTCATAACCTGTACATGACGAAGAAGACTCGCTTGCTTGTCTGGAGGCAGAGATACCACTGCTCGTACCATGTCGAAATGCATTCCCAAAAAACAGGATTGACTGCGACGGTTCCAGAGACGACTTCTCCCAATTGACCAGCCACCCGAAGTCCTCCAGGAGCTGAAGGGATAGATTGCGAGCCGTCACCACCTCCTTTGAGGACGCCACAATCAAAAGGTCGTCCAGATAGGGAAGAATCGTAACCCCCTGTCTTCGCAGAATCGCCATGAGAGGAGTCAGAATTTTTGTAAAAACTCTGGGTGCTGAGGCCAACCCGAATGGCAGGGCCACAAACTGGTAATGGTCCTGGCCAATGGCAAAACGAAAGAAGCGTTGGTGGGCCCTTACGATGGGGACATGCAAATAAGCGTCGCGAATGTCGATTGACACCAAAAAATCGTTCTGCGACAAGGCCGCCACAACGGAGCGAAGTGACTCCATGCGGAATTTCCGGGAGCGGACATGCCGATTCAATCTTTTGAGATCCAGAATGGGGTGAAATTTGTCCTCCTTTTTGGGGACCACAAAGAGGTTGGAATAAAACCCTCTTCCCCGGTCCTCCGGTGGAACTGGTACCACCACACCCTTCTGTAGAAGGGAATCGACCTCCCGCAGTAGAGCGGCAAATAGCTCGGGCTCTGACGGAATGCGGGATTGGCAAAGAACTGTCTGGGGGTCAAGAAAGAAACTCTATGAAGTAGCCTGCCGACACAACCCGCGTCACCCCGACGTCCGACACGCGGGAAGCAAAAATCGGTTCGAATTGGAGCAGGCGACCTCCCACTCGAGAGCCCTCGAGTGAGGCCCTGGCGTCAGTCCGCCTTAGCGGGCTTTTTGTCAGCTTCCCGCTTGTCTTGGCGGAAGCTCTGTTTCCAGGGAGTGCGGGATTTCTGAGCGTTCTTTTTTCCTGAAAAAGAGGGACGCCCCGATCCCCAAGAGGGCTGACCGAACCGTCCCATGGACCCGACTACTACCGGCACTATGCCTGCCAGACGCAGAAGCCACAGCTCTTTGCTGTGGTAAAGCCGTTTCTTTTGCCTTTGCCTTGGCAATCCTTTGCTTGGAAACCGCGTCTCTGGTCCACTGTCTAAGCCACAGTGCTCTCCTGACTGTGATTGCTTAGGATTGCGCCCTGGGCAGCAGTGACGCAGTATCCAAACCTGCATCACTGTCATATCGGGCTGCATCCTCCAACTTAAAAAGCCCATCTACCTCGGATAGAGGGGATCTATCTTGCTACGCCGTCCGTAGACGGTCTAACCAGCTTAGAGAAGCTTTACAAGCACACATGCTCTGAATCCATGATCCACGGCCTCGTAGATGGATTTCGCCGTTTTTTTGCCCAGCGGATTCTGCAAACTCGCCTTCCCTTTTAACAGGAAGTAATGAGGACTTGCTAATCTGGGATAAAGGGACATCCACTTCAGGAGAAGGAATCCAATTATCAATCAATTCCGTCGTCACGGATACAGCTCAAAACACTTATCTGGAACAGGCGTTCCTTTAAGCCTACAGCTCCTGGAATTCCCAGGCGGTCTCCCATCCAAGTATTAACCAGGCCCAACCCTGCTTAGCTTCCGAGATCAGATGAGATCGGGCATGTTTAGGGTGGTAATGGTGATCGCGACCTATGCGACTCCTGAAAACATCCGGGCCGAATTACTAGGACGTCTAGTTACCTCCTCCGGTAACTGTAATGCCTCCCTCATGGCTTCCAATAAAAGCCTCTGTACGACCCAAAAGAGAAGCAGAGAGTCCCTGCCGATCCTCCTTATCCGAAACGGACACCTCCCCATCTGAGCTTGAAAGGGAAACCCTCCATGCCCGAGATCTCCGAGTCGCTGCGCGGGAATGAAGGCACCGGCCTGTGTCGCTTCCTCTGAGAGGATCTAGCTGACACCCAATAACCTAGAAGGTCAGACAGGCCATCAATAGAACGAGCGAGTGCCTCCATTTTGACATCACTGAAAACCTCTGACCACTGCGCCTGACGCCGTCGAGGTCTGCGTCAGAAACGCGAGACTGATCCTGTAGCGGATCTGGGAGACGGTCCGCACTTCCTGGACCCTGATCTGACATGTCCTCACACAGTATATGGCAGGTTAAACCTGACAGTAACTAAGACAGTGTGGTTTCTTAAAGAAGAAACGAACGCTGAAGGGTTAAAGCTCTTAAAGAGAGAGCTACCCCAGCTGTCCCCCAATAAAGGGTTAACCGCCAAAGAAGGGGTTAATGACGCAGACTCCCCACAACCCTTGTTTAATGAAAAGGGTGTGCGAACCCCAGGTGCCTCTTATGAGGTAACAGCTGCAGGACAGTGCTCTCAAAGGTATGCTTATTTTGCCTTTGTACACTAAACAAGAACGCTAAAAAATTGCGCTGATTTGTACATCGCAATGACCGCCAAAGTCGCTAAGGGGATCGCTAACCACTTATGCGTCGTCAATGAGATCGCCCACTGTGGCAGCTACTAGCGACATTAAAAAGATCACAAGAAAACGATCGCATTAGTATGCGTCGTTATAATGATCGTTAGCGGTAGCGTTCAGTGTCCTGCGCTGTGGGGGTGAGGGGGTTAAGCTTCTGCCCCAGAAGCGACTCACCCAGCTGGCCGCGGTGTAGCGTCTTCGATTGTCCTGTTGGAAGAGAGGAGAGTGAGGAAGGAAGCCTTCCGTTTCCAGTAATGGCCGCCGCGCTGTGCCTCTGAAGACAGCAGTAAAGCGCGCGCTCAGAGCGCCGCAAAAAATTAAAAAAAAAAAAAAAAGGGCGCGCGACTCCTCCGCTCTCCATGTCCTGCAGGCATCCACCTGCGGACAAAAGACACTAGTCATCAACATGTCACATGTAACAGCAGCTGCCGCAGCAGTCGCTGAAGCACTCAAACACATTAAAATGTGGAGTACTCACCCAGCTGAGCGCCACAGGGACCCCCAGGGATTTGTGGCGCTGTGCCCGTAGCTTCCCCCCAGGGCGGGGAACGCAGTGACCCCAGAAGCGCGGTTTGCGTCCCCGCCAGGGAAGCAATCCTCATCCCCCAGGGCCGGCAGGGTTCTGCAGGGACCACCTTACAGGGTAATACAGATCCGCCAAGGGAGAGGTGGGGGTCCAGCAGCGCTGAGACCCCTGAGACCTCTAGACCACGGGGGTCCAAGTCTCTGTCCGACTAAAATAAAAATTTTTCTGAGGAGCTGCTTCCAGCAGCGACTATCCTCTGTGACCTCAAATTTTAGACTGGAGAGCTGGAGTAGGAGGAGCCCGAGCTGGAGGGGCCGGTCAACACTTTTTTAATCTGAGGTGTGTTTATCCTATGTGGGCTCCGCCTACCCACTAGTAATGACTGTGTCTCCCTTCCTTCATCTGCAGCTGAAAGATGTTAATATTTGATTGATAGAATTGTCATGGGCCAACAATTTTGTGTCTAACATATGTATAGTATTATTTTTGCCTCGTTGGTTACAATCCATGCCTGTTGCGCTTCTACGTTTGGTGCACAGATACTTACCCACCGTTTATATTTATGATTTGTTTTGGAAGTCATATAATAATATTTTAATATACAATTATAATCACATTGTGTGAACTATGTTTTGAGATGATGGTAATTGTGGCTTTCCCATGGTGGTGTAAGGCAGGCAGTGTTATTTCTATCTTATATTACGGGCATGGTTTTCCCTCTTTAAAAATGTCTGCTGCTTTCAGCTCTTAATGCGCATGCTCCGTGTGGCGCCCCTCCTCCGGGTTGTCTCGCGGTGTCTCCCGGCGGTGTTTTGACTCCACTGACGTCACGGGTGCACCCGTGGAGCGCACCTTCGCTGGGACGCCGCGGGATAATGGAGGAGGAGGGTACTCACAGGTGGCATCGATCATCTATCCACTCGCAGGTATTTATGAGCACAATGAGGGGTTCCTGGCACATACATCCGCCCCCCGAGGAAGCATCTGCGAAACGCGCGTAGGGGTGCGTTCCTGCACCGCTATACCACCATGGGTAAGCTATAACCTTTTCTAATGATCACTCTTATGCTGCTCCATATCCTGGTTGTTCCTGGATCCGGACCATGGACACAGGGAATTGCACTGGCAAACTAGATAATCTTATGTAGCAGCATATCATTGGAAGCACTTTATAAGGAATGACACGTCTTTCATTTAATTTTGGGGACATAGTACTTGATTATATACTTCCCTATTTCCTTATTGCCCTGAGTATGGTTCTTTGGTGCAGGCTTTTACCATTCTGCAGCTCACCGTGACCACTGTATGTTCTGATGTCACCGTCTGTGTATTTTGGTATATAATCTTTTAACTTTTGTACTATCCTACCTTAATAAAATTCTTGCTTATGATAAAAGTATCTTTGGCTCTGGTATTTTGCTCCTTCTTCTTTGTTTTTTTGTATATGACTTTGGAGTTCCATAAGGGCACTGCCCCATGATTGTTTGTGGTGGGGACAATCATCTTTTTACAAAATATCATATTGATTAATCTTGACTTGAGATTATGTTGTTTAAAGAAGGAAAAGAAGTCCAACAGAGAAAGGCGGTTTAAGGCGAAGTCCCCGACTGGCTCTTAAAGAAAGGCGAAATTATAACTATAACCAGTTACACCCTGAATTAAAATATCTCAGAAAGGGGGTGTGGTCTAGCTCTTGCCATGTGAGGAAGCAGGAGACTGGAGCTCCCACAAGACTTCCCAGAAAAGTGACTATAAAGCGGACTTTGAGGTTCCAAACTATCCCCTTTTACTGTGGGACTATTGCTACTTGCCCCAGGATCATCTGAGGACCTAAATCAGACCTTTAGGACCAAGCAAACTGAAGTTTTCCATCATAGAAAGTAACAGGATTACATTGCTTCCCTATCCAAGATGTCTGCCATGCTGTCCTTGTACAGCTAAAGCCAGGAGGAACGTCCCCCCTCCCCCTTATGTGGGTGAGTAGCTGAATTTGCAAAGTACTTTGCATTACCTTTCTGAAGAAAGAAGATTTGCATATATAAAGAGACTTAACTTGTGGATTGAAAGCAGTCAGATAAATATTCCTGCCTAAGATGAATGTGCCTCCATCTGCCTAGTTTGCATAAGGGACATGAGGAGCATTAGACTTTATTGATCTGCTTTATTTACAGCCAATCTCATATTACATAAACTTCATTATTGTGACTCTGGTTCCATCTAGTGGCGATACCTGGAATAGTAGTAAATTTAGATAATTATTTATTTTTTCCATTGACTTTCTCTATTATCATTACTTATCTCTCATATATCCCTATCATCGCAGTTTATTTTTTGGAGAGGATTGCAGTATAACAGCTATAGAGACGTTGGATCAAATTACTCTAAAGTCACGCTGACATCTGGTGGACAGTTTCAGTATACCATATACACCACTTAAACAGAGCTGCTCCTGCGATCTATATATGCACCACTTTGATCGGTGCAGACACCCTCCAAGCCATATCACCTCACAGACACTTAGCCTAGAAGGGGCTTGCAGATGAAGGGCCTAGTCGGTTAGACTGGTCAGCCTACCCCCATGCTCTCTCAAAGTGTCATTATTGAAGAATAACCGCAGACATTTATGGGCAAATCTAGACGGGTCATAGAGAAGAACACAAACTCATTTAGAGGAGACTCATCGGAGGAGATGAAGCGTTACTTAAATTCCACCCCACAGGCCAGAAACACAAGGTCTGCAATATCCCAAATGGCCACTCGAGAAATTTCCCCTACTGGAGGGACAATAACAGACTGCTCTCCCACAAACGTACCAGATGATTATGATGGAGAAGACGCAGTTACTGAAGAAATGAGCTTTGCAGAGCTAGTAAATACATTAAAGCCCTTCCTACAAAGAATGACCTTGAAGGTTTTGCATGCAGGTTGGAAAAATCCTATAAACAAGAAATTCACAACTTGCAGAAAGAATTTACTTCTCGAATAGAAGATGTAGAGAAGTCCCAGGAAGATTTACTCCAAGAACTACAGGCTCACAGAGATATCATAACAGATCTTACGCTTAAACTAGAGGACCTTTCATATGGCCTGGAGGACCTGGAAAACCGTAACACGGAACAACATACGCATACGGGCCTACCAGAATCTATCAGTCCCTCTGAGCTAGATCATACTGTGCAGAAGATCTTCTTGGACATTTTAGATGATACTGAAGGAAATACTATTGAATTTGATAGAATTCACAGATCACTTGGTCCCAGACCCAACTCCGATACTCGTCCCCGAGACGTCATTTGCAGAGTTCACTTTTACAAAATTAAAGAAGCCATAATGACAGCCTCAAGGAAAAAGGGGTTGATTACCTATAATGGTCATTCAATTCTAATATTATCTGACCTGTCCAGGTACACACTATTATTGCGTAGAGCCCTAAAACCACTGCTTTCTGTACTCAAAGAAAAAGATATTCCATATAGGTGGGGATATCCCTTCCAGCTAACAGCATTTAAGGGTGGCAAATCGGCACCCTTCAGAAGGATCAGCGACCTGACCAACTTTCTGGGAACTTTTGAACTTCCATTAATAGGTCTCCCAGATTGAGCCACCTTGGCGGAGTAATTGGAAGCATAGGACTCGTGGGTCAAAGTTAAACAGCCTAAAGGGTATGCCACACTAAGCGAGATCGCTAGCGAGATTACTACTGCGTCACCATTTATGACGCAGTAGCGATCTCGTTAGCGACTTAGCTGTTAGATTCCAAACACATCTCATCAGCGATCTGTATAATGACCTCTACGGTCGTTGTGAAAACCTAGTCCCACCTGCGACGCTGGTGAAGTCGTTTATAAAGGGTGTCACACTCAGCGATTCAGGCTAACCAGCGGGACACCAACGACCAAAAAAACGGCTCAGAACGTTCATAAGCGATCAGCGACATCTCAGCAGGGGCCACATCGCTGCTACATGTCACACACAGCTAAGTCGCTAACGAGGTCGGTACTGCGTCATAAATGGTGACGCAGTAGTGATCTTGTTAGCGATCTCGCTTAGTGTGGCATACCCTTAACAAGAGGAACAGTGGTGGAGACTAATCTAGCAAAACATGAAGTTTCTTCTTTAGCCTTTATTTGAATTATTTGTCAGACCCGATCTACTATAGTTGACCCTTCCGACTGATGTTTTCAGTTGGTCCAGAAATATCTAACAATGTTTGCTGGTTCATATAACATGTCTCCCCCCTTTTTTTTCCTTTCTTTTTCTCTTTCCTTATGGAACAGGTTGGTCGGTATTTACAGTTATTTAGTTCACCGTATATGAATAAGTTTAAATGGATAAGGATTTATTATTTTGCATTTCCAGATTCCTTCCTACTAAACTAGAATAGGGATCATTTCTCAGGTACTGTTGGAATATACCTGGCAAGTTATTATAGATGGTACTTGACCAACTGGGGCATAATACAAGTATCAAGAATGACTTACCGTATTTTTCGGGCTATAAGACGCACTTTTTCCCCAAAAAAATTGTGAGGAAAATGGGGGGTGCGTCTTATAGCCCGACCGCAGCTTACCGGGGGTTGCGGCAGCGGTGGCAGAGATGCGGCGTTGCAGAGGCGCGGTGGGCGGCGTGCACCTGAGCAGGTTCCCTTCCTCAGGTGGTGAGGTGACGCCGCGGCACCGAGAGCAGACAGGACAGCAGAGCCGGGATTGCCGGTGGTGGCGGCCATCTTCCTGAGGCGGCGCGTGCGCAGATACAGTACTCTTCTTCCTGTGGCTTCAGGAAAATGGCCGCGGTAGGCCGCGCATGCGCAGATAGAGATCGCGGCGGCCATTTTTCTGAAGACCCAGGAAGCAGAGTACTCTGCGCACGCGCCGCCTCAGGAAGATGGCCGCCACCACCGACAAACCCGGCTCTGCTGTCCTGTCTGCTCTCCGTGCCGCGGCGTCACCTCACCACCTGAGGAAGGGACCCTGCTCAGGTGCACGCCGCCCACCGCGCCTCTGCCACTGCCGCATCTCTGCCACCGCCGCATCTCTGCCACCGCCGCACCTCTGCCACCGCCGCACCTCTGCCACCGCCACACCTGCCACAAACCCAGCTCTGCTCTCCGTGCCGCGGCGTCACCACACCTGAGGAAGGGACCCTGCTCAGGTGCACATTGCCCATCGCGCCTCTGCCACCGCTGCATCTCTGCCACCGCCGCACCTCTGCCACCGCCACACCTGCCACAAACCCAGCTCTGCTCTCCGTGCCACGGCGTCACCACACCTGAGGAAGGGACCCTGCTCAGGTGCATGCCGCCCATCGCGCCTCTGCCACCGCCGCATCTCTGCCACCGCCGCACCTCTGCCACCGCCACACCACAGTCACAAACCCGGCTCTGCTCTCCGTGCCGCAGCGTCACCTCACCTGAGGAAGGTGAGTACAGTATCAGCATCACCGCACCTCTGCCACACCACTGCCGCAACCCCTGCTGTACCACCGCCGGCCCACATGTACCTTAAAATTCGGACAATAAGACGGACCCCCATATTGTAAAAATCTTTTTTTCTGCTATTTTCATCCCAAAATTTGGGGTGCGTCTTATGGTCCGGTGCGTCTTATAGTCCGAAAAATACGGTAGTTGATAATTTTGCTCTCAAAACTGAATCATTTTTATTGCCTGCTCTGATGTTGTGTTTTTCACTCCCCACCCCCCTTCTCCTCCCCCACCTTTTTTTTTTTTTGATGATTATTGTTCTTCATCCTTCTTTTATATATGAGCATGGGGGAGAGGCGAGACGCCTATCTGAGCTTCCTCTCCCTTGGCAGAGTGTCTAGGTAGAATGCTACCGAAATCTATGTTAGCAACAGAAGGTTCTTGGAGCTATCGCTTCAATATAACCTTGACGGTCTTTGAACTTTTTCCTTCCTTTTATGCGATTTTCTTGATCACCTGCATCCAATCCTCTCTTTTGTCTCTTTTTCTCTTCTTACCCCTCCTACGACTTATCTTTTCTTCGGTGTCCGGGACTCCCTTTCTGCGGGGCTCTCTAGAAATTAGCAATGTCAATACCATCCTAGATAATGGATAAGATAAAATTTTGCTCCTTCAATGTGAAGGGGCTAAATATACCTGAAAAACGACAACAAGTTATGTTTTCAAACCATAGACAAAAAGTCGTGGTTTTGATGCTACAAGAAACACATTTCAAGACTGGTTCCATCCCACAATGCACCTCCACCCACTACCCTAAGTGGTACCACAGTTCCAATCCATGCTCCAAATCCAAAGGGGTCTCAATAGCTTTCCACAAAACTTTTATGCCCGAAATCCGGGATTCCTTAGTTGATACAGAGGGCAGGTTTATTTTTCTCTGTATTTCATGGGCTGCACAAGAATTAATTTTAGATAACTTATATTTCCCCAATCAAGGGCAGAAGTTTGGAGCGGAGTGTAAGAGGCGCCTTGGGACCTTTGCGGGCTCCTCTTCTGTGATACTAGGCGGCGACTTCAACGTCCCTTTGGACCCTTCAGTGGATGTCTCCTCAGGTAAGACCTCATACTCCCCATCTACTGTTAGTCAAATAAAGAGGCAGATGCACAGCTTGAGACTGGTGGACATAAGGAGAATCACACACCCTGACACTAGGGATTATAGTTTCTTTTCTTCAACACATAATATTTATAGCAGGATAGATTATTTCTTTATATCCCACAACTTATTAGATTTACCTATAGAGGCTGGCGTGGGTTCGATTCTTTGGTCAAATCATGCCCCCATATACCTTACAATTGCACTGTATTCAACCACCAGAACGGGCTTCTCCTGGCATTTGAACGAAAATTTACTTCAAGACGCCATTTGCAAAAATGAGGTGGAACAAACCATATCTCACTTCATATCTGACCATGGAATCGACCCAACGTCCCCCTCTGTCAAGTGGGAGGCCCTAAAGAGTGTGGTGCGAGGTACATTTATTTCACATGGAGCTCGCTTAAAAAAAGAGAAAATTGCTGAGCTTGCTGCCTTGTCAGATCAATTACATAGGCTGGAAATTAAGCATAAGCGAGATCTAGATCCAAACACATTCGCGCTCCTCTCTACAGTAAGACAAAAGATGTTTTCAATACTAGATCAGAAGTCGAGGTGCTTTAGAGAGCGCCTTAGAAATCGTTTTTACCAGCTTGGCAACAAAAGTGGCAACTTACTGGCCAGAGTGATTAAGCCACATAACCCTACCACATTCATCCCCTTTATCAAAAATAAGGAGGGAAGGAAAGTTTACAGCACTAAAGATATTCTTTCGGGATTTAGCGATTATTACAAAACACTATACAATATAGAGAGCCATTACAAAGACATGCCGATCTCCTCACTTCGTCATAAAATTAGTACTTATATGCAGCGAAATAAAATCCCCTCTTTATCAGAAGATGATTTGATAGAATTAGAAAAAGAATTTTCATTAGAGGAAGTGTCCGAAACCATTGGTGGTCTGAAGCAAGGGAAGAGCCCCGGCCCGGATGGGTTCTCAGCTGGTTTTTACAAACAATTCTCTACTTTGCTGAGCCCGGTGTTTTAGGAAGTATGTAATTCTATCTCTTCAGGGGGAACCTTCTCCTCTGAAACATTGACGGCCCATATCACAGTATTACTCAAAACTGGTAAAGACCCCTCGCTTTGCAGCAACTATCGTCCGATATCACTGATAAACCTAGATATTAAAATGTATGCAAAGATGATTGCGAGGAGACTGGGTCTTCTACCAAAATTAATAAATCAGGACCAAGTTGGTTTTGTTTAAGGGAGAGTGGCTAGAGACAATACCATAAGGGCCATTTCGCTGATAGATGGGGCTGGGAGGGGGGGGATCCCATGTGTATCCTGTTGATTGATGCCAAGAAATCCTTCGACAGGGTACACTGGGAATTCATGTTCCAAGCATTAAGGGAGATCGGCCTGGGCGAGGTTATGCTTCAAAGGATCTCGGCTTTGTACACCTCCCCTAGTGCCCGGGTTAAGGTTAATGGCTCACTCTCAGACCCTTTCCCTGTTGGAAACGGCACGAGACAGAGGTGTCCTCTCTCCCCACTCCTGTATATTATAACAATGAAATTTCTAGCTACCACAATACGAAACAATCCCTCCATCAAAGGTATTAAGCATAATTCTGAGGAACATAAACTGGCTCTTTTCGCAGATGACGTGCTCCTGTTTGTCACTTCCCCCATAATAAGTCTACCAAATATCATGTCAGAACTCCATACCTTTGGCCTCCTAAGTAACTTCAAAATAAATACGCACAAATCCGAAATACTAAATGTATCTTTACGACCGCCCACGGTGGAACAGCTGAGTACAGCTTTTCCTTTTAAATGGCGCTCCGACTCTCTCACATATTTAGGCATTAAGCTAACAGCTAAAACCTCCAATTTATATGACGCGAATTATAAATCTGTTTTACATAAAGCTGAACTAGACTTGGAAAAATGGCATAATCCTAAAATATCATGGATAGGGAGTCAACGTGATCAAAATGGATCTCTTACCACGTTTCCTATACTATTTTCAAACAATCCCTATGCTTCTCCCAGCCTCTTTTTTCTCCCGTCTCAAGAGGGCAATCACTCGATTTGTTTGGTCACACACACGGGCACGCTTTTCATATTTATTACTCAGTTGTTCCAAACGGAGTGGGGGACTTGGACTACCAGACTTCTTAGTGTACAGCTGTGCGGCGATTGGCAACTGTATTCTAGACCTTTACCATAACAGAAACTACAAGAAATGGGTAAAACTAGAAAGTGATCTCGTCGGTCATGATCCGCAAATAATCTTATGGTCGGCCAAAAGGAGGGTGGGGGGTCTTGGGAACCTATCATTCTTAACCAGAAACATGGTCTCTTTCATTAGGTGAAGGGGGGGGGGGTTTCAGGTCTCTACAGCACCTGGACCATTAACTCCAGTTTATGATAACCTTGACTTTCCAGCAGGCTTACAACGGGAGTTATTCTTAAATAAATGCAGAAGCATGCGACCTATCATATACAATTACATAATCAGTCTAATATAAAATCACTAGCTGAAATATATCAGGCTGAGGACCCACCCGCAGGGGCCTGGTTTTTCCATGAACAATTAAAAAGTTTCATCAGTACAGCTTCCCAACAAGTAGATCTCTTTAGACCATTAACTCCCTTTGAGAAGCTTTGTGTCAGGGGGATCCTCCTGTCCACACGGTCTCATTGCTATATAATTTGTTTCAAACAACTCAACTACCGACACGAGGTTTCCCAATATTCTTCGCTAAGTGGGAGTGTGATCTGGGGAGATCTCTAGACCAAGAGGAAAGAGACAAAATCCTTTTATTTACGTTTAGGGTGTCTCTGAATGCGGTGTCGCAGGAGAGGAGCGACAAGGTTCTCTCAAGGTGGTACAGGTGCCCGTCCATGATACACACTATGTTTCCGGTGATTCCAGATACATGCTGGAGATGTCTGAAAGATAAAGGATTGTATACACACATATGGTGGAGCTGTCCACCTATAATTTTTGGCTATCTATTTTTGATCTATATAACAGACTATCTCTGCGCAAAATTAGACCTACCATGGAATTAGCTCTCTTGTCATTATGTGACATGTCAATCTCTAGATTCAAGAAGAACCTACTCAGACATTTCCTCACAGCTTCAAGGAATTTGATACCTAGATACTGGAAACAGGTAAAATCCCCTTCCAGGGCAGAGTTTGTAGCAGAACTTAATGATACATATCGTATGGAACAGCTGATACAACAATCCACAGGAGACTCTGATAAAATATATAATATTTGGATTCCGTGGCTGGCTTTTAGGGAGTCTCCAGAGTTGGAGGCCTGGATCTCCGGACCTTAAATAACCTTTGAAGTAGCCCTGGATAATTTTGAAACGAATAGTGGGCTCCCGGAAAGACTTGTCGTCAAACTTACAACCCAGCTCAGTCATCCATTTTTCATATGTTTTCCTCTCTGTTTCAGAGGGGGGGACTGGGCTGCCCCCGGGGGGGTCTCAGACATTGATATCTCTATCTCTTTCCCTTCTCTACTCTACCTCTTTTCTATCTCCCTATCTCCCCTTCCATCTTTCTCCTTACTTTTCCTCTCACTTCCATCACTTAAGCTCTTCCCCTTGTTGTATTTTTCTCTATCTTACTCCCATCATTGACCCTAAACCCTTGGATCATATAATACCACAAGTTTTTTATAAGCGTTATTGCCTTCATGAGATCTACGAACGAAATGCATTAACAGAGATAACATTTGAGTATTTAATAATTAGAAACGACATGTCTGTTTATTGTCATATTGTTTCTTGTAAGCTTTTTAGATCACATACTTATTCAGAGTCATGATTTTTATGATTCTTACTCAGCTATTCAATAAAGCTTGATTTACACAAAAATATCTCAGAAAGGAAGTGCCTTACACAAGTAATGCAAAAAAAAGCAAAGCGGTCATTAAAGAAAAGAAAAAATTAGAAAAGAAACGTTAAGAGGTGCATCCAACTGACCAAGATGTGGAACCAAGCCGGTAAAACTGCAAAAAAGGAAAAGAAGTTCAAGAGAGAAAGGCGGTTTAAGGCGAAGTCCCCGACTGGCTCTTAAAGAAAGGCTAAATTAAACTTGGGATCTTCAGAGTGTGCTCCAGGGTAATTACTCACGTGGTGTTGCAGGCTGGCTACTTCCAAAGTTAACTCTTGCAAGCGTTGAGCAAGTTTTTGGACACTGTTCATATTGAAGGAATCCGGAAGAGGATTTTTTTTTGTGTGTGTGGCTGGACAAACCGTTACGGATCTGCAACTCAGGACTAGGGCAGAAGGGGGAGAAGCTGACCCTGTACTAGGACTAGGCTGAAACCCTATGATGGAGTGGGCGACCTATACCTTGTGAATAGACACACCGACGTTTCCTGGGCTAAATTCAAACGAAGACCTAAAGGTGGGGGAAGGGTATCCCTGAACGATCTAGGGACTGGGAACAAAAACCGGGTAACCTCCTAGTAGGAAAATAGAGGAAGCTGCAGAAATGAAAGGAAAACCAAAAAACAAAGCAGGCAGAAATAGAGATCCCAGAACTACACAATATCAAACACAGAAAACTATCAAAGCACCTAGCCAGAACTCTAGCGGATTAACACTGCTGTCCAGCAAGGACTGGGAGGCAGGTGCTGTGTAATAAAGGGTGATACAATCACCTGATCTAAGACAAACCAAGCACCAGGGAAAAAAGACCAAAACGAAATAGATTCTAACATGTGCCCCTGCTGTGTACTGTGTAATGATCGTGTCTGACCGTGCAGGAACATGGTCTGAACAAACCACAGGTTCTGGGCAAGGGAGGAAACAAAAGAGAGGATACAGACAGGACAGCAGGGGATCACAGATGCTGTTTTTAAACAGGAAGGGAAATGTTTTACTTCACAGAAAGAATCAGCTGCGATCCCATGTTGTCTTGTCTATATACTCTGTATAGTCTCTTGAGTAAAAAATAAAAATGGCTTCAATCCTGCGTGAGCTCTTTGATGTTCAATCAGACTTGAATGAACCCCTTTTCAAAATATGACGTAGCGGTACCTGCCTTTGATGTGAGCTCACAGGCTGAGCCCATATCTTTCCCTCCACTTGATGGCTAATTTATGATAAGTACCCCAAAATAGTAATAGTAAAAAAGCTCAGGGCACAAAACATAAGCCCTCACAAATCCCCAGATCTTGAAAAATGAACTTTACGGGTTTCGAAAAATGTCGACAAAAGCTGATTTTTTTCTTTTACAAATTTCCACAGCAGTTTTTTTTTTTAACCGCAAATAAAAAAACAAAAACAAACAAACAACAACTACATACATTTGGTATATATCTGCGTACTGGTACGGACCTGGGGATTCAAACTGTATAGTCAGTTTTACCATATAGTGATCAGGGTAAATAAAATACCCAAAAAACTTTTGCAGACTTGAAATTTTTCTGCAATTTCAACACACTTGGAATTTTGTTTCCTGTTTTCCAGTGCACTATATGATAAAATATATGGTGTCATTCAAAAGTGCAACTCACCCAGGCAAAAAACAAGCCCTCATACGGCTATATCCATGGAAACATAAAAAAGTTAAGGTTCTTGGAAGAAGGGGAGTAAAAAACAGAAATGCAAAAACGGAAACTGGCCATGTCAGGAAGGGGTTAACAATATTTTAATGTTTTCTACATTTTGAACTTAAAAGTGTTTTTTCCCGCATAAATTCTGATATTTAACAAGATCTGATCTAACAGTGAAACATTTTCCACATTCTAAACATGAAACTGGTTTCACTCTGTGTGAGATCTTTCATGTCTAACAAGACCTGATTTATAGGTAAAGCATTTTCCACATTTTGGGCATAAAAACGGCTTCTCCCCTGTGTGAATTCTATGATGTGTTATAAGATTTGATTTCTGAGTAAAATATTTCCCACATTCGGAGCATGAATATGGCTTTTCCCTTTTGTGACTTCTTTGATGTCTAATCATATCTGATTTTACAGTAAAGCATTTTCCACAATCTGAACATGAATACGGCTTCTCTCCTGTGTGAATTTTTTGATGATCAAGAAGGCCATATTTTCGGTTAAAACAGATTCCACATTCAGAACAAGAAAACGGTTTCTCCCCTGTGTGAATTTTTTGATGTCTCATAAGATTATTTCTATGGTTGAAACATTTTCCACATTCTGAACATGAAAACCGCCTCTCCCCTGTGTGAACTCCTTCATGAATAACAAGATCTGATTTCTGAGTAAAGCATTTTCCACATTTTGGGCATGAATATGGCTTCTCCCCTGTGTGAAATCTTTGATGTTTAGCAAGATTTGGTTTATAGGTAAAACATTTCCCACATTCTGAGCATGAAAACGGCCTCTCCCCTGTGTGAAGTCTTTGATGTACAATAAAAACATGTTTCTGTTTAAAACATTTCCCACATTCTGAACATGAAAACGGCTTCTCCCCTGTGTGAATTTTCTGATGTCTAACAAGATTTGATTGCTGGGCAAAACAATTTCCACATACCTGACATGAAAATGGCTTCTCCCCTGTGTGAATTCTCTGATGTTTAACAAGAATAAATTTACGTTTAAAACATTTCCCACATTCTGAACATGAATATGGCTTTTCCCCTATGGGAACTTTGTGACGTTTGACACCCGATCTGTCACTTGTATTTTGCTCTACAGTCTGTGATGAATCAGGAGATAGGATCTGTTTCACAGGCTCAGCTGATACATTTTGGATATGAGGGGTGGAGGGTATATCTTCAATATTGGCATTTTTCTCATATCCATAGTGAATGATATTACAATCATCTGCATTATCATGTGAAGATTTTGGATGTTCCTCTGAGATCCCGGTACAGTCATCTGGAAGAATAAAACTGATTATAATATTTTATAGCAATATAACCTAATATAAGGATTGTACTGACGTTATATGACATTACAATTGAGAAGTAATCATTTAATAACTTAATTACTGGTTGCAAAACAGATCACAATCTCCGAGCAGGGATCACTAGATCACAATGTTATGATAACAGGTTAATTTGTTGCAGTTTTCTACTTTTGTGTTGAAGACTTCATGTCTCATGTCGGTCATCGCTCTTTTCTCAGAAAATTGTCCAGTGGAGAATAATAAGTGAACCTGTAGGTCCAAGCTGTTAGGTGCTGTCCATCTCATCACAATCCCTAGCTCCATTCGCTGCTGTTTAACTATTTAGATGCCGCAGCAATGGTTACATGGTTCCGACCTCTGTGCACACGACAAAATCGTGGCGTGCTGATGGGCTACCATGGAAGCTGGGTGCTCAATGAAGACCCTGTCAACGTCAGTTTTGTGCTCCTTTTAATTTCTTTAAAATCTGCAAATCCATTATTATTAATAAAAAATAAGTAATAAAAATAGTTGAATTAAACAGAACAAAAAACTATATATACACATATATAAAATAATACGTGTGTAATTAAGGAGGATATGGTCTAAGGATACAACACCCTTAATTAAGGTGTACAGAATTATTAGCAAAAGAGGCCAAAAAGATTTATCTGACTCTAAAGAGTAAAAAATTGTTACAAATCTAACAGATGGAGGCAGCAGTCCTGAAATTGCTCGGATATTGAGGCGCGATCACAAAACCATAAAAAATTTTGTTACAAATATTCAGCAGTGTCACAAAAAATGTGTTGAGAAAAAAAGAAAGATTAACTGCTAAAGATCTGAGAAGAATCAAAGTGCAGTGACCAGGAAGCCATTATCCTCCAGTGCTGACATATTCCAGAGCTAAAACCTCCCTGGAGGCCAGAAGTACAAGGTGTTCAGTGCTCAGAGACATGGCCGAGGTGAGGAGGCTGAACCCAACCACCACCGAGCAAGACACAGAAGAAGGAACGTCAAGAATGAGCCAAGATATGTCTGATACTGATTGTTCACAGGTTTTATGGACTGATGAGATGAGAGTGGATCTGAAAGAAACAGATGGATGAACCTGTGGCTGGATCAGTAATGGGCCTCCTGTTGTGAATGGGCTTGAGATGAGTTCTGAGCAGAGGCTCCCTCTGGTGGTTACTAGCGGTACTGGACTGTCCAGTGAAGATTGTGAGGATTGGGAATCAGGTGTTACTGACTGGTCTTATATAAGGGAGTCGCCTTCCCATCTGGGTTGCCGGTGATCAATTGTTCTGGTCTCAATCCTTGATTCCTGTTTCTCTTGTAGCCTGCTGTGTCGTGTCTGCATCTCCTGCTAACAGATAAGACATTTTCTTCTTTTTGTTTTTGTGCTTGATTTTTTGCATTTTGTCCTGCACTTCTGTGGGGGCCTTCTGGGTCCCCTCCGGGGGCTTTTTCCCTCTCAGTTTGGTTCAGCCACTGATGTTTGTACATTTGCTTTTTCCAGTTTTTTCAGTGGCTGCTGTTTTGATTTTGTTACACCAGAGAGCTAATTTAGGTGGTAGAGGTCGTGTGATCTCAGGTGTTTTTGAAATTAGTAGAGTTGGTGCTTTTCAGGGTTTTTTGGGATTGCAGTAAGTGCCCTTCCTATCCTTTTCTATTTAGGTAGTTTGGGCCCCAACGTTTGCTCATACTATTTTCTGTCTGTGTCAGTATTTCTTCTTGTCTAACCGCCATTACATGTTTGGGGGCTTTCTATGCTCTTTGGGGATCTGCTCCGGGGCAGATAGCTTTCCTCTTTCTACCTTTAGGTGTAGTTAGTTTCCCAGGCTGTGACGAGGCGTCTAGGACCAACGTAGGAACGCTCCACGGCTGCCTCTAGTTGTGGTGGTTAGTCAGGGTACTGCAATCTCATAGATTCCAACTGCTCTGGTGTATTGCCTTTTTTACCTGCACTCCTCAGCTACCGAAACATAACAGTATCACCGGCCTAAAGATTGAAAATTGTATGGTACTCACAGAAGGGAAAAATATTGTGAAAGAAAAAAAGGTTGTCAGAGTTGTCAGAGATATTTTTCTGTTTGTTGCATTTTTTTTTTTTCCCTCTGTATCTCTGGGTGCTGGGGAGGATTTTTTTTTTCCTCTCAATGGAGTTTGCACAGTTGTCTGGCCGTGTGGATCAGCTTGCCACTGAGGTTCAGAGTATTGCTACCTATCTTGCAGGGTTGCCGGTTGTGGAACCTAGGATTCCCATGCCAGATCTGTTTTTAGGGGATCGAGCCAAGTTTTTGAATTTCAAAAATAACTGTAAATTGTTTTTTGCCTTAAAATCTAAGTCCTCAGGGAACGCAGCGCAGCAGGTTCAAATTGTCATCTCTCTCCTGCGCGGCGATCCTCAGGATTGGGCTTTTTCCCTGACACCTGGGGATCCTGTTTTGAATGATGTTGATGCATTTTTTCAGGCTTTGGGGTTATTGTACGATGAGCCTAATGTTACTGATCAAGCTGAAAAAGCCTTGTTGGCATTAAATCAGGGGCTTGATGACGCTGAGTTATACTGTCAGAGATTCCGTAGGTGGGCAGTCCTGACCAAATGGAATGACGACGCTTTGGCAGCCCTTTTTCGGAAGGGTCTGTCAGATAAAGTAAAGGATGTTATGGTGGGATTCCCTGTCCCCTCTGGTCTCAATGATTCTATGTCATTAGCGATTCAAATTGACAGACGTTTGCGTGAGCGGAGAGGTATGCGTGGAATAGTGTTGCCTGGTGAACCTGCTTCTGAATCCATGCAGAGTGATAGAGTGGTTTCTGGGGCACAGCGTCATGAGTTTCGAAAGCGCAATGGGTTATGTTTCTACTGTGGTGATGCCTCTCATGCTATTTCAGTCTGCCCTAAGCGGGGAAGACGTTTTGCACGATCAGTTGTCTTGGGTAGTGTTCAGACTAAGTTTTTATTAACTGTTACCCTGATATGCTCTCTGTCCTCATTTTCTGCTCAGGCTTTCGTTGATTCGGGAGCAGCTATTAACCTGATGGATTTTGATTTTGCTAAACGATGTGGGTTTCCCTTGATACCCCTACGGAAGTCTATTCCCCTACTGGGGATCGATTCTACCCCTTTGGCTGAGAATAAACCTCAGTTCTCTACTCAGGTGATAATGAGGGTTGAACCTGATCATCAGGAGAGCTGCAAATTTTTGGTTCTGTATAATCTGCATGACATTATCGTATTGGGTTTCCCTTGGTTACAGTCTCATAATCCTGTTTTGGATTGGAAATCTGTGTCTGTAACCAGTTGGGGCTGCCAATGTGTTAACCCCTCTCTGACATTAGACGTACTATCCCGTCCATAAAACCCGTGCCATTCTGCCCATGGACGGGATAGTACGTCATAGGCGATCAGCTGCGCTACTGAGGGAAGCGCAGCTAATCGCCGCCGGGTGTCAGCTGATTATCACAGCTGACACCCGTGACTGTGTCAGGAGCGGTCACGGACCGCTCCCGGCACATTAACCCCTAGCACACCGCGATCAAACATGATCGCGGTGTACTGGGGGCACAGGGGAGGATCGCGCAGGGTGGGGGCTCCCTGCGCGCCCCCCTGAGACCCTCAGACCAGCGAGATGTGATCGCGCTGTTCTGAGGGCTTCCTCCCTCCCAGGACCCGGATCCAAGATGGCGCCGGGGTCCTGGAGGGAGGCGGCTTCCTCAGTGCCTGCTGAGAGCAGGCACTGAGAAGCCTGCTGCACTGCCTGAGCGATCGCTGGTGTGACAGTGTGCTGTGCACACTGTCACACCAGCGATTTGATAAAATACAGTGATGTCCCACCCTGGGACAAAGTAAAAAAGTTAAAAAAAATAAAAATAAACATGTTATAAAAAAAAAATCCAAAATAAATAAAAAAAAAAAAAAATATTCCCCAATAAATTCATTTCTTCCTGTAAATAAAAAAACCAAAACAATAAAAGTACACATATTTGGTATCGCCGCGTCCGTAACAACCCCCCCTATAAAACTGTCCCACTAGTTAACCCCTTTAGTGAACCCCTTAAAAAAAAAAAAAAAAACGAAGCAAAAAATCAATGCTTTATCATCATACCGCCGAACAAAAAGTGGAATAACGCGCGATCAAAAAGACCGATATAAATATACATGGTACCGCTGAAAACGTCATCTTGTCCCGCAAAAAACGAGCCACCATACAGCATCATTAGCAAAAAAATAAAAAAGTTACAGCTCGCAGAATAAAGCGATGCAAAAATAATTATTTTTTATATAAAATTGTTTTTATTCTATAAAAGCGCCAAAACATAAAAAAATGATATAAATGAGGTATCGCCATAATCGTACTGACCCGAAGAATAAAACTGCTTTATCAATTTTACCACACGCGGAACAATAAAAACGCCTCCCCCAAAAGAAATTCATGAATTGCTGATTTTTGTTCATTCTAACCTCCCAAAAATCGAAATAAAAAGCGATCAAAAAATGTCACCTGCTCAAAAATGGTACAAATAAAAACGTCAACTCGTACCGCAAAAAATAAGACCTCACATGACTCTGTGGGCCAAAATATGCAAAAATTATAGCTCTCAAAATGTGGCGATGCAAAAAACTATTTTTGCAATAAAAAGCGTCTTTTAGCGTGACAGCTGCCAATCATAAAAACCCGCTATAAATAGTAAATCAAACCCCCCTTTATCACCCCCTTAGTTAGGGAAAAATAATAAAATTAAAAAAATGTATTTATTTCCATTTTCCCATTAGGGTTAGGGTTAGGGTTGCGGCTAAAGTTAGGGTTAGGGTTGGCGCTAAAGTTAGGGTTAGGGTTGGGATTAGGGGTGTGTTAGGGTTAGGTTTGTGGTTAGGGTTGGGACCAGGGTTAGGGGTGTGTTGGGGTTAGGGTTGGAGTTAGAATTGGGGGGTTTCCGCTGTTTAGGCACATCAGGGGCTCTCCAAATGTGACATGGCGTCTGATCTCAATTCCAGCCAATTCTGCGTTGAAAAAGTCAAACGGTGCTCCTTCACTTCTGAGCTCTGCCATGCGTCCAAACAGTAGTTTATCCCCACATATGGGGTATCAGCGTACTCTGGACCCCAAGAGTTATTGTGCAATTTGTCCTATTTCTTCTGTTACCCTTGGGAAAATAAAAAACTGAGGGCGAAAATATCATTTTTGTACAAAAAAAATTATTTTTTTTGTTTTTTACGGCTGTACATTATAAACTTCTGTGAAGCACTTGGGGCTTCATAGCGCTCACCACACACCTAGATAAGTTCCTTGTGGGGTCTATTTTCCAAAATGGGGTCACTTGTTGGGGATTTCCACTGTTTAGGCGCATCAGGGCTCTCCAAATGCGACATGACGCCCCCAGACCATTCCATCAAAGTCTGCAATCCAAAACGTCACTACTTCCCTTCCGAGCCCCAACGTGTACCCATACAGTAGTTTTCTTCCACATATTGGGTATCAGCGTACTCAGGACAAATTGGGCAACAACTTTTGGGGTCCAATTTCTCCTGTTACCCTTGTAAAAATAAAATATTGGGGCGAAAAAATCATTTTTGAAAAAAAAAAAAAAGATTTTTTTATTTTTACGGCTGTGCGTTATAAACTTCTGTGAAGCACTTCGGGGTTCAAAGTGCTCACCACACATCTAGATAAGTTCCTTGTGGGGTCTATTTTCCAAAATGGGGTCACTTGTGGGGGGTTTCCACTGTTTAGGCGCATCAGGGGCTCTCCAAATGCGACATGACGCACCCAGACCATTCCATCAAAGTCTGCAATCCAAAACGTCACTACTTCCCTTCCGAGCCCTGACGTGCGCCCATACAGTAGTTTTCTCCCACATATTGGGTATCAGCGTACTCAGGACAAATTGGACAACAACTTTTGGGGTCCAATTTCTCCTGTTACCCTTGTGAAAATAAAATATTGGGGGCGAAAAAATCATTTTTGTAAAAAAAAAAAGGATTTTTTATTTTTACGGCTGTGCGTTATAAACTTCTGTGAAGCACTTCGGGGTTCAAAGTGCTCACCACACATCTAGATAAGTTCCTTGTGGGGTCTATTTGCCAAAATGGGGTCACTTGTGGGGGTTTCCACTGTTTAGGTGCATCAGGGGCACTCCAAATGTGACATGACGCCCCCAGACCATTCCATCAAAGTCTGCAATCCAAAACGTCACTACTTCCCTTCCGAGCCCCGACGTGTGCCCATACAGTAGTTTTCGCCCACATATTGGGTATCAGTGTACTCAGGACAAATTGGACAACAACTTTTGGGTTCCAATTTCTTCTGTTACCCTTGTGAAAATAAAATATTGGGGGCGAAAAAATCATTTTTGTAAAAAAAAAAAAAAAAAGATTTTTTATTTTACGGCTGTACGTTATAAACTTTAGTGAAACACCTGGGGGTTCAAAGTTCTCACCACACATCTAGATAAGTTCCTTGAGGGTCTAGTTTCCAAAATGGTGTCATTTATGGGGTTTCCACTGTTTAGGCAGATCAGGAGCTCTCCAAACACGACATGGCGTCCAGCCAATTCTGCGTTGAAAAAGTCAGACGGCGCTCCTTCCCTTCCAAACTCTGCCATGCACCCAAACAGTGGTTTACCCCCACATATGGGGTATCAGCGCACTCAGGACAAATTGCACAATAACTTTTGGAGTCTTGTTACCCTTGGAAAAATAAAAATTGGGGTGAAAAGATCATTTTTGTGGAAAAAATATGATTTTTAAATTTTACGGCTCTACGTTATAAACTTGTGTGAAGCACTTGGGGGTTCAAATTGCTCATCAAAAATCTAGATAAGTTCCTTAGGGGGTCTAGTTTCCCAAATGGGGTCATTTGTGGGGGGTTTCCACTGTTTAGGCACATCAGGGGCTCTCCAAATGCAACATGGCATCCAAACTCAATTCCAGCCAATTTTGGTTGGAAAAAGTCAAATGGTGCTCCTTCCATTCCGAGCTCTGCCGTGCGCCCAAACAGTGGTTCCCTCCCACATATGGGGTATCAGCGTACTCAGGACAAATTGTACAACAACTTATGTGGTCCAATTTCTCCTGTTACCCTTGGGAAAATAAAAAATTAGTGACTAAAAGATAATTTTTGTGGGAAAAAAATAGGATTTTTTATTTTCATGCCCGGGCATTATAAACTTGTGTGAAGCACTTGGGGGTTCAAAGTGCTCACCAAAGATCTAGATAAGTTCCTTAGGGGGTCTAGTTTCCAAAATGGGGTCACTTGTGGGGGGTTTCCACTGTTTAGGCTCATCTGGGGCACTGCAAACGGAACATGACCCCCATTAACGTCTGCATTCCAAAACGTTACTACTTCCTTTCCAAGTCCTGCCGTGCGCCCAAACAGTTTCCCCCCCCTCACATATGGGGTATCAGCGTACTCAGGACAAATTGGACAACAACTTTTGGGGTCCAATTTCCTTGGGAAAATTCAAAAATTTGGGACTAAAAAATCATTTTTGTGGAAAATTGATTTTTTTTTTTTCACACCCAGGCTTTATAAACTTTTGTGAAACACTTGAGGGTTCAAAGTGCTCACAACAGATCTAGATAAGTACCTTAGGGGGTCTAGTTTCCAAAATGGTGTCACTTGTGGGAGGTTTCCACTGTTTAGGCGCATCAGGGGCTCTCCAAACGCGACATGGCATCCTATCTAAATTCCAGCCAATTTTAGTTTGAAAAAGTCAAACGTCGCTCCTTCCCTTACGAGCTCTGCCGTGTGCCCAAACAGTGGTTTTCCCCCACATATGGGGTATTGGCGTACTCAGGAGAAATTGCATAACAACCTTATCTGTCCATTTTCTCCTTTTACCCTTGTGAAAATAAAAAAAAAGTTTGTAAAAGATAATTTTTGTGGCTAAAAAGTAAAATATTCATTTTTTCCTTCCACGTTGCTTTAGTTACTGTGAAGCACCTGAAGGGTTAATAAACTTCTTGAATGTGGTTTTGAGTACCTTGAGGGGTGCAGTTTTTAGAATGGTGTCACTTTTGGGTATTTTCTGCCATATAGACCCCTCAAAGTGACTTCAAATGTGAGGTGGTCCCTAAAAAAAATGGCTTTGTAAATTTTGCTGTAAAAATGAGAAATCGCTGGTCAACTTTTAACCCTTATAACTTCCTAACAAAAAAAAATTTTGGTTCCAAAATTGTGCTGATGTAAAGTAGACATGTGGGAAATGTTATTTAGTAACTATTTTGTGTGATATATTTCTCTGTTTTAAGGAAAAAAAAATTCAAAGTTTGAAAATTGAAAAATTTTAAAAATTTTCGCCATATTTGCGTTTTTTTCAAAAATAAACGCAAGTTATATTGAAGAAATTTTACCACTAACATGAAGTACAATATGTCACGAGAAAACAATCTCAGAATCGCGAAGATCCGTTGAAGCGTTCCAGAGTTATAACCTCATAAAGAGACAGTGGTCAGTATTGTAAAAATTGGCCCGGTCATTAACGTGCAAACCACCCTTGGGGGTGAAGGGGTTAATACCAACACTCCTGTTTTTTCTGCCTCCCCCCAGGCTCAGGATGTTCCTGACTTTTTGATTGATTTTTCTGATGTGTTTAGCGAAAGTAAATCTGCATCCTTGCCTCCCCATAGGAGCTATGACTGCGCTATTGAATTAGTGCCTGGTAGTAAATTCCCTAAAGGTCGCCTTTTTAACTTGTCTGTACCTGAACATGACGCTATGCGGTCTTATATCAAGGAGTCATTGGAGAAGGGTCATATCAGACCATCCTCTTCACCCTTAGGTGCCGGTTTTTTCTTTGTGGCCAAAAAGGATGGTTCATTAAGGCCGTGTATTGATTATCGTCTTTTGAACAATATTACTGTGAAATATCAATATCCGTTACCCTTGATTTCTGACCTGTTTTCCAGGGTGAAAAACGCTACTTGGTTTACCAAGCTTGACCTCAGGGGGCATATAACCTTATTCGCATTAAGCACGGGGATGAATGGAAGACGGCATTTAATACCCCTGAGGGGCATTTTGAGTACCTTGTGATGCCCTTTGGGCTCACTAATGCTCCTTCTGTTTTCCAGTCCTTCATGAATGACATTTTCAGGGATTTTGTGGATAAATTTCTGATGGTTTATTTGGATGATATCTTGATTTTTTCCAATGACTGGGACTCTCATGTGAAACATGTTCGAACTGTGTTCCAGATTTTGAGAGAGAATGCTCTGTATGTGAAGGGATCAAAGTGTCTTTTTGGCGTACAGAGGATCTCATTTCTGGGATTCATTTTGTCCCCATCTGTTATTGAAATGGACCCGGTCAAGGTTCAGGCCATCTGTGATTGGGTCCAACCTACTTCATTAAAGGCTCTTCAGAGATTCTTGGGTTTTGCCAATTTTTATCGTAAATTTATTGGTAATTTCTCGGTTATTGTTAAACCATTAACTGATTTGACCAAAAAGGGTTCTGATGTGGTGAATTGGCCTCCTGAGGCAGTCTCTGCATTTCAGGAACTTAAGCAGAGATTCACTTCTGCTCCTGTTCTACGGCAGCCTGATGTTTCTCTGCCATTTCAGGTGGAGGTTGATGCCTCTGAAATTGGGGCAGGTGCCGTTTTGTCCCAAAGAGATCCAGAGACCTCTAAAAGTAACCCTTGTGCCTTTTTCTCTCGAAAATTTTCTCCTACTGAACGTAATTATGACGTGGGTAATCGGGAGTTATTAGCCATGAAGTGGGCTTTTGAAGAGTGGAGACATTGGCTGGAGGGAGCCAAACATCAGGTGGTAGTCCTTACGGACCATAAGAATCTGGTTTATCTGGAATCTGCCAAGCGACTTAATCCTAGACAGGCCAGGTGGGCCTTGTTTTTCACACGTTTTAATTTTGTGGTTTCCTTTCTTCCTGGCACTAAGAATGTTAAGGCGGATGCCCTCTCGAGGAGTTTCCTTGCGGACTCTCCTGAGTTATCTGATCCTTCTGTTATTTTGAAAGAGGGTGTAGTTCTTTCCGCCATCTCGCCCAATTTGAGACTGGCTCTGGAGGGGTGTCAGGAGGATAGGCCCGAGCGCTGCCCTGTTGGGAAATTGTTTGTCCCGGACCAGTGGAAAAAGAGTGTGATGTCTGAGATTCATTGTTCCGCGTTGGCCGGTCATCCCGGAATTTTTGGTACCAGAGACTTGGTTAGTCGGTCCTTTTGGTGGCCTACCTTGTCTCGTGATGTCAGGGAATTTGTGCAGTCCTGCGGGACTTGCTCTCGCGCCAAGCCTTGCTCTCGCTCTAGTGGTTTGTTGATGCCATTGCCTGTGCCCAAGAGGCCATGGACCCATATCTCTATGGATTTCATTTCCGACCTCCCTGTTTCTCAGAGAATGACCGTCATCTGGGTGATTTGTGATAGGTTTTCCAAGATGATACATCTTGTGCCATTACCTAAGTTGCCTTCCTCCTCTGAATTGGTACCTTTGTTCCTTCAGCACGTGGTTCGTTTACACGGCATTCCTGAGAACATTGTGTCTGACAGAGGAGTCCAGTTTGTTTCCAGATTTTGGAGGACCTTTTGTTCTAAAATTGGTGTTCAATTGTCTTTCTCCTCGGCGTTTCATCCCCAGACCAATGGTCAAACTGAGAGAACAAACCAGACATTGGAGAATTCTTGGAGAACAGGAGAAGTCCCAGAAGACTGGAGAAGAGCAAATGTTGTTCCTATCTTCAAAAAGGGGAAGAAGGTGGACCCAGGGAACTACAGGCCGGTGAGTCTGACTTCTATACCAGGAAAGATCTTTGAACAAATTATTAAAGAACATGTATGCAAGTACCTGGATAAGAATGAAGTGATTAAACAGAGTCAGCATGGGTTTGTAACTAATAAGTCATGTCAGACTAACTTAATTTCCTTCTATGACAGAATCACTGACTGGGTGGATCAGGGAAATGCTGTAGATATAGTATATCTTGACTTCAGCAAAGCATTTGACAAAGTATCTCACACAATCCTTATTGAAAAAATGACTAAGTATGGAATGGACAAGGCAACTGTTAGGTGGATTCATAACTGGCTTAGTGATCGGACCCAAAGAGTGGTTGTAAATGGCTGCACATCCAGTTGGAAGAATGTCTCAAGTGGGGTACCACAAGGCTCTGTTTTGGGCCCTGTATTGTTCAACATCTTTATCAATGATTTAGATGAAGGAATTGAGGGTAAACTGATCAAATTTGCTGATGACACAAAGCTAGGAGGGGTAGCTAATACTAGAGAAGAGAGAGAGAGGATTCAAAAAGATATACATAAACTGGAGCAGTGGGCAGCAACTAACAGAATGGATTTTAACAGGGAAAAATGCAAAGTACTACATCTGGGCAATAAAAATGAAAAAAGCATATACAAAATGGGAGGAATAGGGCTAAGTAACAGCACATGTGAAAAAGACTTGGGTATACTAATTGATCACAGACTTAACATGAGTCAACAGTGTGATGCAGCAGCAAAAAAGGCAAATGCAATTCTAGGATGTATCAACAGAAGCATACAGTCTAGATCACGTGAGGTCATTATTGCCCTCTACTCCTCTTTGGTCAGACCTCATCTGGAATACTGTGTCCAGTTTTGGGCACCACATTTTAAAAAAGACATCAACAAACTGGAGCAAGTTCAGAGAAGAGCCACCAGAATGGTGACCGGTCTGCAAACCATGTCCTATGAGGAACGGTTGCAGGATTTGGGAATGTTTAGCTTGCAAAAAAGAAGACTGAGAGGAGACTTAATAGCTGTCTACAAATATCTCAAGGGCTGTCACATTATAGAAGGATCATCTTTATTCTCATTTGCGCAAGGAAAGACTAGAAGCAATGGGATGAAACTGAATGGGAGGAGACACAGATTAGATATTAGAAAAAACTTTTGACAGTTAGGGTGATCAATGAGTGGAACAGGCTGCCACAAGAGGTGGTGAGTTCTCCTTCAATGGAAGTCTTCAAACAGAGGCTGGATAGACATCTGTCTGGGATGATTTAGAGAATCCTGCTTTGAGCAGGGGGTTGGACCAGATGACCCAGGAGGTCCCTTCCAACTCTACCATTCTATGATTCTATGATTCTATGATTCTATGACTTATCTAAGATGCTTTGTGTCTGCTAATCAGGATGACTGGGTCTCTTTTTTGCCTTTGGCTGAGTTTGCTCTTAATAATACGGCTAGCTCTGCCACTTTGATGTCTCCATTTTTCTGTAATTCTGGATTTCACCCTCGATTTTCTTCAGGAGAGACGGAGGCTTCTGTCTGTCCAGGTGTTGACTCTGTTGTGGAGCGTATGCAACAGATTTGGGACCAGGTAGTGGAGAGGTTGTCCCTGTCTCAGGAGAGGGTCCAGCGGTTTGCTAACCGGCATAGGACTGATGGTCCTCGGTTTAAAGTGGGGGACTTGGTCTGGTTGTCCTCAAAAAATATTCCTATGAGAGTGGCATCTCCTAAATTTAAGCCTAGGTTCATTGGACCTTATAAGATCATGGAGATTCTTAATCCTGTTTCTTTTCGTTTGCTTCTTCTAGGGACATTTAAGATCCATAACGTGTTCCACAAGTCCTTGTTGAAGAGGTTTGTTGAGCCAGTGGTTCCTACTGCTGTGCCTCCTGACCCTGTTCTGGTTGAGGGCAATCTGGAGTTTGTGGTTGAGAAAATATTGAATTCTCGTTTTTCTAGACGGAAACTCCAATATTTGGTTAAGTGGAGAGGTTATGGTCAGGAAGACAATTCTTGGGTGTTTGCTTCGGACATCCATGCTAGGAGACTCATCCGTGCGTATCATAGAACTCATCCTGACCGACCTGGTTGCTCAAATGAGGGTTCGGTGACCCCTCCTCAAGGGGGGGGGTACTGTTGTGAATGGGCTTGAGATGAGTTCTGAGCAGAGGCTCCCTCTGGTGGTTACTAGCGGTACTGGACTGTCCAGTGAAGATTGTGAGGATTGGGAATCAGGTGTTACTGACTGGTCTTATATAAGGGAGTCGCCTTCCCATCTGGGTTGCCGGTGATCAATTGTTCTGGTCTCAATCCTTGATTCCTGTTTCTCTTGTAGCCTGCTGTGTCGTGTCTGCATCTCCTGCTAACAGATAAGACATTTTCTTCTTTTTGTTTTTGTGCTTGATTTTTTGCATTTTGTCCTGCACTTCTGGGTCCCCTCCGGGGGCTTTTGCCCTCTCAGTTTGGTTCAGCCACTGATGTTTGTACATTTGCTTTTTCCAGTTTTTTCAGTGGCTGCTGTTTTGATTTTGTTACACCAGAGAGCTAATTTAGGTGGTAGAGGTCGTGTGATCTCAGGTGTTTTTGAAATTAGTAGAGTTGGTGCTTTTCAGGGATTTTTGGGATTGCAGTAAGTGCCCTTCCTATCCTTTTCTATTTAGGTAGTTTGGGCCCCAACGTTTGCTCATACTATTTTCTGTCTGTGTCAGTATTTCTTCTTGTCTAACCGCCATTACATGTTTGGGGGCTTTCTATGCTCTTTGGGGATCTGCTCCGGGGCAGATAGCTTTCCTCTTTCTACCTTTAGGTGTAGTTAGTTTCTCAGGCTGTGACGAGGCGTCTAGGACCAACGTAGGAACGCTCCACGGCTGCCTCTAGTTGTGGTGGTTAGTCAGGGTACTGCAATCTCATAGATTCCAACTGCTCTGGTGTATTGCCTTTTTTACCTGCACTCCTCAGCTACCGAAACATAACAGCCTCCCCTTACTCTTAGAAGTCAGTGAGATGGACGCAGGAAAAAGTCTACATATTTCAAGAAAACCATGATTTTTCTGCTGAACTATTCTCCATCACAGCATTGAGGTCTCCACTGCTTGGCATTAAGGCATTAACCCCTTAACCCCAACAGTGGTTTTAACGTTAATGACCGGGCCAATTTTTACAACTCTGACCACTGTCTCTTTATGAGGTTTTAACTCTGGAACGCTTCAACGGATTTTTCGCGATTCTGAGATTGTTTTCTCGTGACATATTGTACTTCACGTTAGTGGTAAAACTTCTTCGATATAACTTGCGTTTATTTTTGAAAAAAACGCAAATATGGCGAAAATTGTGAAAATTTTGCAATTTTCAAACTTTGTATTTTTATTCCCTTAAAACAGAGAAATATGTCACACAAAATAGTTAATAAATAACATTTCCCACATGTCTACTTTACATCAGCACAATTTTGGAACCAAAATTTTTTTTTGTTAGGAAATTATAAGGGTTAAAAGTTGACCAGCGATTTCTCATTTTTACAACAAAATTTACAAAGCCATTTTTTTTAGGGACCACCTCACATTTGAAGTCACTTTGAGGGGTCTATATAGCAGAAAATACCAAAAAGTGACACCATTCTAAAAACTGCACCCCTCAAGGTACTCAAAACCACATTCAAGAAGTTTATTAACCCTTCAGGTGCTTCACAGGAGCTAAAGCAACGTGGAAGGAAAAAATTAATATTTAACTTTTTAGTCACAAAAATGACCTTTTACAAACTTTTTTTTATTTTCACAAGGGTAAAAGGAGAAAATGGACAGATAAAGTTGTTGTGCAATTTCTCCTGAGTACACTGATACCCCATATGTGGAGAAAAACCACTGTTTGGGCACACGGCAGAGATTGTAAGGGAAGGAGCGCCGTTTGACTTTTTCAAACCAAAATTGGCTGGAATTGAGATTGGACGCCATGTCGCGTTTGGAGAGCCCCTGATGCACCTAAACAGTGGAAACCCCCCACAAGTGACACCATTTTGGAAATTAGACCCCCTATGGAACTTATCTAGATCTGTTGTGAGCACTTTGAACCCCCAAGTGTTTCACAAAAGTTTATAATGTCTGGGTGTGAAAAAAAAAAAACAATTTTCCACAAAAATGATTTTTTTAGTCCCAAATTTTTGATTTTTCCCAAGAAAATTGGACCCCAAAAGTTGTCCAATTTGTCCTGAGTACGCTGATACTCCATATGTGGGGGGCGGAAACTGTTTGGGCGCACGGCAGGGCTTGGAATGGAAGTAATAATGTTTTGGAATGCAGACGTTGATGGGGGTCATGTTCCGTTTGCAGTGCCCCAGATGTGGCTAAACAGTGGAAACTCTCCACAAGTGACCCCATTTTGGAAACTAGACCCCCAAAGGAACTTATCTAGATCTCTGATGAGCACTTTGAACCCCCAAGTGCTTCACACAAGTTTATAATGCCCGGGCATGAAAATAAAAAATCCTATTTTTTTTTCCCACAAAAATAATCTTTTAGTCACCAATTTTTTATTTTACCAAGGGTAACAGGAGAAATTGGACCACAAAAGTTGTTTTCCAATTTGTCCTGAGTACACTGATACCCCATATGTGGGGGGGAACCACTGTTTGGGCGCACGGCAGAGCTCAGAATGGAAGGAGCACCATTTGACTTTTTCCAACCAAGATTGGCTGGAATTGAGATTGGACGCCATGTTGCATTTGGAGAGCCCCTGATGTGCCTAAACAGTGGAAACCCCCCACAAGTGACCCCATTTTAGAAACTAGACTCCCTAATGAACTTATCTAGATATGTGGTGAGCAATTTGAACCCCCAAGTGCTTCACAAAAGTTTATAACATAGAGCCGTAAAATTAAAAAATCATATTTTTTCCACAAAAATGATCTTTTCACCCCGATTTTTATTTTCCCAAGGGTAACAAGACCCCAAAAGTTATTGTGCAATTTGTCCTGAGTACGCTGATACCCCATATGTGGGGGTAAACCACTGTTTGGGTGCATTGCAGAGCTCGGAAGGGAAGGAGCGCCATTTGACTTTTTCAACACAGAATTGGTCGGACGCCATGTCGTGTTTGGAGAGCTCCTGATATGCCTAAACAGTGGAAACCCCCGACAAATTACACCATTTTGGAAACTAGACCCCTTACTACACTAGATGTGTAGTGAGAACTTTCAATCCCCCAGGTGTTTCACTAAAGTTTATAACGCCCGAGCATGAAAATAAAAAAATCATATTTTTTCCACAAACATGATCTTTTAGTCCCGAACTTTTTATTTTCCCAAGGGTAATAGGAGAAATTGGACCCAAAAGTTGTTGTCCAATTTGTCCTGAGCACGCTGATACCCCATATGTGGGAGAAAACTACTGTATGGGCACACGTCGGGGCTTTGAAGGGAAGTAGTGATGTTTTGGATTGCTGACTTTGATGGAATTGTCTGCGGGCATCATGCTGTATTTGGAGAGCCCCTGATGTGCCTAAACAGTGGAAACCCCCCACAAGTGACCCCATTTTGGCAAATAGACCCAACAAGGAACTTATCTAGATGTGTGGTGAGCACTTTGAACCCCGAAGCGCTTCACAGAAGTTTATAACGTACAGCCGTCAAAATAAAAATTATTTTTCTTTTTACAAAAATGATTTTTTCGCCCCCAATATTTTATTTTCACAAGGGTAACAGGAGAAATTGGACCCCAAAAGTTGTTGTCCAATTTGTCCTGAGTACGCTGATACCCCATATGTGGGAGAAAACTACTGTATGGGCACACGTCGGGGCTCGGAAGGGAAGTAGTGACGTTTTGGATTGCAGACTTTGATGGAATGGTCTGCGGGCATCATGTCGTATTTGGAGAGCCCCTGATGTGCCTAAACAGTGGAAAACCCCCAGAAGTGACCCCATTTTGGAAAATAGAACCCACAAGAAACTTATCTAGATGTGTGGTGAGCACTATGAAGCCCCAAGTGCTTCACAGAAGTTTATAACGTACAGCCGTAAAAACAAAAAAAATCTTTTTTTTTACAAAAATATTTTCGCCCCCAATTTTTTATTTTCCCAAGGGTAACAGTAGAAATTGGACCCCAAGAGTTATTGTGCAATTTGTCCTGAGTACGCTGAAACCCCATATGTGGGGGTAAACTACTGTTTGGGAGCACGGCAGGGCTCGGAAGTGAAGGAGCACGGTTTGACTTTGTCAAAGCAGAATTGGCTGGAATTGAGATCAGACGCCATGTCATATTTGGAGACCCCCTGATGTGAATAAACAGTGGAAACCCCCCAATTCTAACTCCAACCCTAACCTCAACACACCCCTAACCCTAGTCCCAACCCTAACCATAACCCTAATCACAAACCTAACCCTAACTTTAGCACCAACCGTAACCCTAACTTTAACCGCAACCCTAATGGGAAAATGGAAATAAATACATTTTTTTAATTTTATTATTTTTCCCTAACTAAGGGGGTGAAAAAGGGGGGTTTGATTTACTATTTATAGCGGGTTTTTATGATTGGCAGCTGTCACGCAAAAGACTCTTTTTATTGCAAAAATAGTTTTTGCATTACCACATTTTGAGAGCTATAATTTTTGTATATTTTGGCCCAGAGTCAAGTGAGGTCTTATTTTTTGCTGTACGAGTTGACGTTTTTATTGGTACCTGTTATGATTTGGTAGCTGAGGAGAGCAGGCAAAAACGGCAATACACCAGAGAGGTTGGAATCTACTGGATTGCAGTACCCTGACTAACCACCACAACTAAAGGCAGCCGTGGAGCGTTCCTACGTTGGTCCTAGACGCCTCGTCACAGCCTAAGAGGTTAACTACACCTAAAGATAGAAAGAGGAAAGCTATCTGCCCCAAAGAACATAGGAAGCCCCCAAACATGTAATGGCGGTTAGACAAGAGGAAATACAGACACAGACAGAAAATAGTATGAGCAAAAGTTGGGGCCCAATCTTCCTAGACAGAAAAGGATAGGAAGGACACTTACTGCAATCCAAAAAACCCTAAAAAATACCAACTCTACTAATTGCAAAAACACCTGAGATCACACGACCTCTACCACCTAAATTAGTTCTCTGGTGTAACAAAACTAAGCCGCAGCCACTGAAAAAAAACTGGAAAAGGCAAATGAACAAATAACAGTGGCTCCAGAAGAACTGAGAGGAGCCCAAGCCTGGCTAACCTCACAGAAATGCAGAGAAATATGCAAATGGTAAGCACAAAAACAAAAAACAGAAAATATCTTATCTGAGAGCAGGAGAAGAGGCAAGACTCAGCAAGCTTCCAAGTGAACCAGGAACCACAGTTGAGACAAGAACAATTGATCACCGGCAACCATGATGGGAGGGAACCTCCCTTATATAAGACCAGTCTGTAACTCCTGATTGCCAATCCTCATTGAATGGTTCAGTACTGTTTGTAACCACCAGAGGGAGCTTCTGCTCAGAATTCATTTCTAACACATTCACAACAGGTACCATTTTTGAGCACGTGAAATTTTTTGATCTCTTTTTATTTCGATTTTTGGGAGGTTAGAATTACCAAAAATCAGCAATTCATGAATTTCTTTTGGGGGGGGCGTTTATACCGTTCTGTGTGTGGTAAAATTGATAAAGCAGTTTTATTCTTCAGGTCAGTACGATTACGGCGATACCTCACTTATATCATTTTTTTATGTTTTGGCACTTTTATACAATAAAAATCATTTTATATAAAAAATTATTGTTTTTGCAAAGCTTTATTCTGTGAGCTATAACTTTTTTATTTTTTCGCTGATGATGCTGTATGGTAGCTCGTTTTTTGCGGGACAAGATGACGTTTTCAGCGGTACCATGTTTTTTTATATCCGTCTTTTTGATTGCGTGTTATTTCATCTTTTGTTCGGCAGTATGATGATATATCATTGTTTTTTTGCTTTGTTCACTAAAGGGGTTAACTAGTGGGACAGTTCTATAGGGGGGGTCGTTACGGACGCGTCGATACCAAATATGTGTACTTTCATTGTTTTGTTTTTTTTATTTACATGAAGAAATTAATTTATTGGGGAATATTTTTTTTTTTTCCTTTATTTTGGAATTTTTTTTTACACGTTATTTTCATTTTTTTTTACTTTTTCCCAGGGTGGGACATCACTGTAATATGTCAGATCGCTGGTCTGACAGTGTGCACAGCACTTCTGTGAGACCAGCGATCTCACAGGCACTGCTGCAGGCTTTCTCAGCGCCTGCTCTCAGCAGGCACTGAGGAAGCCGCCTCCCTGCAGAGCCCCGCAGCCATCTTGAATCCGGGGTCTTGCAGGGAGGAAGGCCTCAGAACAGAGCGATCACATCGCGCTGTTCTGAGGGTCTCAGGAAGCATGCAGGGAGCCCCCTCCTTCTGCGATGCTCCCCCGTGCCCCCGGTACACCGCGATCATGTTTGATCTTGGTGTGCCAGGGGTTAATGTGCTGGGAGCGGTCCTGGCAAGAAGTGCCGAGTGTCAGTTGTGATTATCAGCTGACACCCGGCCGCAATCGGCCGTACTATCCCGTCCATGGTTAGATTGTCCCGGGTTTCATGGACGGGATAGTACGTGGCATGGCAGAAAGGGGTTAAAGATGAAGAATAATGACCCAGCTCCGTCCTCAATGGACCTAAACCCTAGAGAGAACTTATTGGCTCTTCTTACACGGAACATTTATGGTGAAATAAAAGTCGCGTCTCTGATAGCAACATAGTTAGTAAGGCCGAAAAAAGACATTTGTCCATCCAGTTCAGCCTATATTCCGTCAGAATAAATCCCCAGATCTACGTCCTTCTACAGAACCTAATAACTGTAAGATACAATATTGTTACGCTCCAGGAAGACATCCAGGCCTCTCTTGAACCCCCCGACTGAGTTCGCCATCACCACCTCCTCAGGCGAGGAATTCCAGATTCTCACTGTCCTAACAGTAAAGAGTCCTCTTCTATGTTGGTGGAAAAACCTTCTCTCCTCCAGACGCAGAGAATGCCCCCTTGTGACCGTCACCTTCCCTGGTATAAACAGATCCTAGGAGAGATATTTGTATTGTCCCCTTATATACTTATACATGGTTATTAGATCGCCCCTCAGTCGTCTTTTTTCTAAACTAAATAATCTTAATTTTGCTAATCTCTCTGGGTATTGTAGTTCCCCCATCCCCTTTAATAATTTTGTTGCCCTCGCTCTAGTTCCATTATATCCTTCCTGAGCACCAGTGTCCAAAACTGTACACAGTCCTCCATGTGTGGTCTAACCAGGGATTTGTACAGAGGCAGTATAATGCTCTCATCATGTGTATCCAGACCTCTTTTTATGCACCCCGTGATCCTGTTCGCTGCCTGGCACTGGCTGCTCCAGGCAGGTAATTCTACCTTTACGTTACGTCACTGTGAAAGCACACGAGAAATACCAGTCATTAGATAGTTGTCACTGGGGCGTGTAATTCATCCCCTGTGTGAGTTACTATCTGATAACTCATTAGATGCCAAATACTTCACCAATATCTCCGAAAGGAGAAATAAATAACAAATGTTTTATTCTGCTCTGCGGCCATTATTACATGGTGTGTCCAGCTCAACAAGAAGACATTTGGTGAAAGTTCCTCTGTAAGGTCAGGGCCCACTGAGAGGTTCGCTGTGATGTGGCAGTGGGCTTCATACTGTCTGATCAGAATATAAAGCTAAGAACCTTGTCTTTAGTGCTGTACATTTTTGCTTAGCCGCAGATCAGGGTATAAGATTTGGATATGCGGGCCGGGGCTATTTCCACAGCTGTGAAAGGACGGCTTCAATTTGAGAGCGTCTCTGTCTTTTTTGACTATCCACACGGGTTTCAGAATGGAGAGCGCCTGGAGTTCATTTACTTTGTGCACAGATGTGATTGCCACCAGAAACACAACATTTATGGTTAGAAACCTGATGGACGCCTCCTAGAGAGGCTCGAAGGGCAGTTTAGTTAACCCTGTAAGAAGCTGGTTGAGAATCATAGACCTCTGCTGGAGAGCTTCTGAAGCGTTATGTGCTGGAGAGCTTCTGAAGTGTTTTATGCTGGAGAGCTTCTGAAGTATTTTATGCTGGAGAGCTTCTGAAGCGCTTTGTGCTGGAGAGCTTCTGAAGTGTTTTGTGCTGGAGAGCTTCTGAAGCGTTTTGTGCTGGAGAGCTTCTGAAGCGTTTTGTGCTGGAGAGCTTCTGAAGCGTTTTGTGCTGGAGAGCTTCTGAAGTGTTTTGTGCTGGAGAGCTTCTGAAGCGTTTTGTGCTGGAGAGCTTCTGAAGCGCTTTGTGCTGGAGAGCTTCTGAAACGCTTTGTGCTGGAGAGCTTCTGAAGCGTTATGTGCTGGAGAGCTTCTGAAGCGTTATGTGCTGGAGAGCTTCTGAAGCGTTTTGTGCTGGAGAGCTTCTGAAGCGTTTTGTGCTGGAGAGCTTCTGAAGCGTTATGTGCTGGAGAGCTTCTGAAGTGTTTTGTGCTGGAGAGCTTCTGAAGTGTTTTGTGCTGGAGAGCTTCTGAAGTGCTTTGTGCTGGAGAGCTTCTGAAGCGTTTTGTGCTGGAGAGCTTCTGAAGCGTTTTGTGCTGGAGAGCTTCTGAAGCATTTTGTGCTGGAGAGCTTCTGAAGCGTTTTTCTGCTGGAGAGCTTCTGAAGTGTTTTGTGCTGGAGAGCTTCTGAAGCATTTTGTGCTGGAGAGCTTCTGAAGCGTTTTGTGCTGGAGAGCTTCTGAAGCGTTTTGTGCTGGAGAGCTTCTGAAGCGTTTTCTGCTGGAGAGCTTCCGAAGCGTTTTTCTGCTGGAGAGCTTCTGAAGCGTTTTGTGCTGGAGAGCTTCTGAAGCGTTTTGTGCTGGAGAGCTTCTGAAGCATTTTGTGCTGGAGAGCTTCTGAAGCGTTTTTCTGCTGGAGAGCTTCTGAAGCGTTTTGTGCTGGAGAGCTTCTGAAGCGTTTTGTGCTGGAGAGCTTCTGTAGCGTTTTGTGCTGGAGAGCTTCTGAAGCGTTTTGTGCTGGAGAGCTTCTGAAGCGATTTGTGCTGGAGAGCTTCTGAAGCGTTTTGTGCTGGAGAGCTTCTGAAGCATTTTGTGCTGGAGAGCTTCTGAAGCGTTTTTCTGCTGGAGAGCTTCTGAAGCGTTTTGTGCTGGAGAGCTTCTGAAGTGTTTTGTGTTGGAGAGCTTCTGAAGCGTTTTGTGCTGGAGAGCTTCTGAAGCGTTTTGTGCTGGAGAGCTTCTGAAGCGTTTTGTGCTGGAGAGCTTCTGAAGCGTTTTGTGCTGGAGAGCTTCTGAAGCGTTTTGTGCTGGAGAGCTTCTGAAGCGTTATGTGCTGGAGAGCTTCTGAAGCATTTTCTGCTGGAGAGCTTCTGAAGTGTTTTGTGCTGGAGAGCTTCTGAAGCGTTTTGTGCCGAATGCCTCCTTGATATTTTAGGAAGGCTACTGTTGTAGAGTTGTCTAAGAACACTCTTAGATGGCATTTTTTAAGTGAATTTGCAGACATCTCCGGCTTCCAGCACAGCTCTTAGTTCTTTGTAGTTTGAGGAAAGATCTCTTAAAGCAACAAATGAAACTGAAAGGGAGAAGATACATATTAGAGAAAACGTTTTGACAGTGAGGGTGATCAGTGAGTGGAACAGGCTGCCACGAGAGGTGGTGAGTTCTCCTTCAATGGAAGTCTTCAAACAGAGGCTGGACAGACATCTGTCTATGATGTTAGTGACTCCTGCATTGAGCAGGATTTTGGACACGATGACCCTGGAGGTCCCTTCCAACGCTAACATTCTAGGATTCGATGATAAAGCATTTATTAGGAGTGTTACTGGTTCTCGATTCCGATGTCTCTAGGTTTTTGGTAGAGAGCCATCAGTTTATGGATTTTTTACAGGTTAAGGAAGATTAATTTTTGTTTAGAGATAATTGAGACCATTGCAGGCGAGATCTGAGCCGAGGCCAGTGAAGGAATGCAGGATGACATCAGGTCTAGGATGGACATGGCTTCTCTTATAGAACAGCGGGTTTTCTTTTGAAGGACAGGAGCTTTCGGTGAATGGACATCCTTTTTTCTCTTGCAAGAAATCATGATTGTTTACTTGAGCCTAGAAAAACTCTGAGAAATACTTTCCTGTGGGAAGGAGATCAGTCAGGTTTCTCAAAATTCTGGAGATTAGGATTGAGGATAAAATCCCGACCTGCCCCATCTTTGGGGGAGCTCCAGTGACCCCACATCCCCTTACACTGGTAATCATGGTTTCCATGTCCAGAGGCATAAAACCTTCTCTTTGGTTTGGCTGATTTGGTTCAGGACATCCTCTTTTCTGATCCTCAGCTTTCTCCAGTATCGGATCAAGCACAGGACCAAAGTCAAGTCTTCCTCCAAAGGGAATGGAGCACAGTTTAGCTTTGGAAACTGTATCCGTTGGCCGTTCGTTAACCCCACGATCTTCTCACTGAGTTTGACAAGATGGCCTCCTGAGCTGCCATACGCACCGATTCTACCGAGGCCTCAGCAACAACCCTGTAGGTAACTTAAGCATAGAGATAGAAGACAGAAGCTTCTCTATAGACCAGGGGTGGACAACCTTTATTGGTGCAAGGGCCACATTGTCATACTGAACCAATCCGGGGGCCACGCTAAAAATTAAAGGGGTATTATCTTCTGTGATATTTATGGCATATCTAACGTATAGACCATAAATATCTGATAGCTACAAATTCTACTTACAGGACTCGTACCTCCAACAATCAGCAATCTAGGGCTCTGTGCCCACGATAAGTTTTTGTGGAGTTTGTGACATATTTTCTCTGCATCAATCATGCAGCGTCTTACAGTTCCAGTAAAGTCTATGGGTTTTATAGAGATCTCAGACCTTCTGTGGGTTTTTTGCGCAGTGTAAACTGACTTGTGATGCGTTTCACATCCGCAACATGTCAATTTATCCTGCGAGTTCGCTGAGTTTTATCTGCAGACTTTACCCATAGACTTGTGTTGGATGTGGAAAATCTGCAGATAAGAAATACAGTTGAGAGAAAATGTTCTGAATCAGTCGCCAAATCTGAATTTGTCATATTTGTACCTGATTTGTGCCGAATTTCTGTTTGACAATCGATTCTGAACATATTCAGTCATTTCTACTCCCACTGACTCCAATGACTCCAATGACATTTGGTGAATATTGAAAATACAATATTCACCGCCGATCATAATCAGAACCGAATATTGAAAAATTCCCTCAACTCTAGTAAAAAACTCATGTAATCTGCACATGACGGTGTCACTAAGGTTTTATCAAAGCCAAAAACTAGGAAGTGTCAAAAACAAAGCAGCTTTATGTAAAGAATGACAGGTTTATCTACAGCATGCCCAGTTCACAGCCGGAGGCAGCCGCAATGTAGGAGATTGGTCGGACACCGGCCGCAGTCCCCTATACCCACTTACACCCCACAAATACGGCCGCCCCCGGGCACAGGAGCTCAGACACTTATACACCAGCTAATAGAAATGGCCGCCTCCAGCGACTGCAGAGATAATAAATCAAATACTGATAAAACCGGACATTTAATTATATTATCATCCATATTATAAATGACGACCTGTGACCTCACATATAACAGGATCACATCATTATCAATTCAGAATGTGCTGAAAGTGAGTACGGGAAAGATGTGTATCTGTACCGTGTTCACAGAAGACAAGTGACGTGAAGCAGAACTGTCATTATGGGAGAGGGATGAACATAAATATTGGAACAGTTCATAGATAAGGAGTGTGAAAGTTTTATTGCCCTCTGATTGGGGTCTGGTAATGTTTTGTGATGTTCTCACAGGGTCTTTGGAGTAAATTCCTTAATTGATGTAAAACGTCATAAATCCGTGTGACAGGTTCATTCCAGCATTAAGAGTGTCAAAGGTCACCATCAATTTGTATTCACAAACTCTTCTGTGTCTCTGCGATGTGAAACTACCTTTCAGTACAAGTAATTTTATATCCCACATGCTATGACCAGGGGAAGAAAAGTGTTTTGCCACAGGTAGATCCATTCTTTTTTCTCTTATTGTGTGGCGATGAATTCATCCTTGTTCTCAGTTTTTGCCCGGTCTCCCCACATACAGACCCCCAGTTGGACATTTAGTACATATAATTAGGTACACCACATTAGATGTGATGCAGCTGAAAGTACCTGGTATCTTGTAGTCCTGATGGGAGTTGGGGATCTTTATCTTGTCCGTGGTCATTATAAATAGACAGGTTTTGCATTTCTTCTGGTTGCAAGGAAAGGTTCCTGCAGCTGTTGGAGAGGACAGGGAACTTCTGACAATGATGCTTCTTAGATTTGGGGCTGCCTAAAACACAGTATTGGGGGGGTCTAGAAATATGGATTGTAATTGGGCATCTTTTTGTAGTAAAGGTTGTAGTTTCCATGCAGCTCCTCTTAGCACCTCTAGATTTGGATTGTAGGTGACCACTAGAGGCACCCGGTTATTTTCTTCTTTAGCTTTGTAATGTAGCAGGTGATTCCTTGATATTCTGGTGGCTCTTGTAATTTGGTTTTCAATTGTTCTTGGATGGTAGCCCTGATTTAAAAAGGTCTTTCTAAGGTGACCAAGTTGTTCATCTCTATCCATGGGGTTGGAACATATACGGTTGTATCTGATGGCTTGGCTGTAGACAATAGAGTCTACCATCCAAGAACAAATTGATGGTGACCTTTGACACTCTTAATGCTGGAATGAACCTGTCACACGGATTTATGACGTTTTACATCAATTAAGGAATTTACTCCAAAGACCCTGTGAGAACATCACAAAACATTACCAGACCCCAATCAGAGGGCAATAAAACTTTCACACTCCTTATCTATGAACTGTTCCAATATTTATGTTCATCCCTCTGCCATAATGACTACTCTGCTTCACGTCACTTGTCTTACCTATTGCATTGTTTCTGTGCTGTGTGGTGTACAAATATGTGATTCTTCAGATTTTGTATTAGTCTTTGCCTGATGAAGAGACCTGAGTAGTCTCGAAAGCTACAATTTGTTACCATCTTTTCAGTTAGCCATTAAAAGGTATCAACCACTGAGGACTCTCAACTCTAAATATTTTTCTGAAAGTGAGTATTCATCTAAAGACCCTCACCTGGACAGTGATCTGTAGGGGTCTCCTCTTCACACCGCTGATCGCCCCTCACATTAGGGGTCTCCTCTTTACACTGCTGATCGCCCCTCACATTAGGGTCTCCTCTTCACACCGCTGATCGCCCCTCACATTAGGGGTCTCCTCTTCACACCGCTGATCGCGCCTCACATTAGGGGTCTCCTCTTTACACCGCTGATAGTCACTCGCATTACGGGTCTTCTCTTCACACCACTGATCGCCCCTCACATTAGGGGTCTCCTCTTCACACCACTGATCGTCCCTCACATTAGGGGTTTCCTCTTTACACCGCTGATCGCCCCTCACATTAGGGGTCTTCTCTTTACACTGCTGATCGCCCCTCACATTAGGGGTCTCCTCTCTACACCGCTGATCGCCCCTCACATTAGGGTCTCCTCTTTACAACCGCTGATCGCCCCTCACATTAGGGGTCTCCTCTTTACACTGCTGATCGTCCATCACATTAGGGGTCTCCTCTCTACACCGCTGATCGCCCCTCACATTAGGGGTCTCCTCTTTACACCACTGATCGCCTCTCACATTAGGGGTCTCCTCTTTACACCACTGATCGCCTCTCACATTAGGGGTCTCCTCTTTGCACCGCTGATCGCTCCTCACATTAGGGGTCTCCTCTTTACACCACTGATCGCCCCACTCATTAGGGGTCTCCTCTTTACAACACTGATCGCCCCACTCATTAGGGGTCTCCTCTTTACACCACTGATCGCCCCACTCATTAAGGGTCTCCTCTTTACACCGCTGATCGCCCCTCACATTAGGGGTCTCCTCTTTACACCACTGATCGCCCCACTCATTAGGGGTTTCCTCTTTACACAGCTGATGGCCCCTCACATTTCTCTCTAGACCATTAATATTGTTCAGATCTTTTTCCGGATCCAAAACCTGCAAAACAAATATTGTAAAAGTCCCCGATGATGGGAGAAGTCCCCGGGAATAATGGTGAGAAGATCCGGACATGTGATGTCTGTGGTCAGCTGTGATCCTGCCGTCTCCACCGCTCTCATTACACAAGTATAAAACATATAATACTAGAGGAGAAAACAAGACTGAGCACAAGGACGTCACAGCCGTCTACACATCATAGGGAGATCTCCACCTACCTGATGGTCCTGTGGAGGAGGAGGAGGAGCGGGACATCTCTCTGGGGTTGTCCTCTTACTGGAGAGAACTGAGGAGACACACACAGGACGGACACATTATTACATACAGAGAATTAATAGGCCGTGTGTATTTAGTCCTGTCTATTACTGGTGATGTGCGGGGCCGGTGCTCCTCCATCATCACCCCCTGGTACCGATCCTTGTGTCCTTCTGATATCCCACTCCTCCTGGAGAAATAGACGGTGACGTCCTGACACCTTATAGGAACCTGACACACACCAATGATACCGTCATCACCCCGATCCTCCAGTGCTGTCCTGTATTTAAAGTCCCAGCATTCCGCAGCGTCACCTCTCCAGTCAGCAGTCAATCATCTTGTTGGCGAGTTCTAGGATCTTCGGTCATTGATGTCCTCATGTATCCGGGGGTGAGGTGGAGGCCCCAGGATTGGGCTCAGGGTCCTCCCCCTCCCCTTTAACACAGGGGCCTGACAGCGATCACTAGAGGTCTTCACTACTGTGTAATCCTGAGTGTGGAGACATTAATAATATCACTACAGACATCTCCAAGTCCATCACCTCTCCAGTCTTATCCCGTTATTCCCATAGACAAAGGGGTCATTGATGAATCAGAGCCTCTCACCTCTCCCGGGCATATCCCGTTATTCCCATAGATAATGAGGTCATGTGATGACATCAGAGCCTCTCACCTCTCCGGTTTATATCCTGTTATTCCCCTAGATAATGAGGTCATTTGATGACATCAGAGCCTCTCCCTCTCCGGTCATATCCCTTATTCCCCTAGTAATGAGGTCATGTGATGTCATCAGAGCCTCTCACCTCTCGGTCATATCCCCGTTATTCCCAAAAGTTAATGAGGTCATGTGATGTCATCAGAGCCTTCACCTCTCCCGGGCAAAATCCCGTTATTCCCATAGATAATGAGGGTCATGTGATGACATCAGGCCCCTACCTCTCCGGTCATATCCCCGTTATTCCATAGATAATGAGGTCATGTGATGACTTTAGAGCCTCTCACCTCTCCGTCATATCCCCTGTTTTTCCCATAATAATGAGGTCATTGGGTGACATCAAGGGTCTACCTCTCCGGTCATATCTCCCTTTTTTCCATAGTAATGGGTCAGTGATATCAGAGCCTACCCCCCGGTAACCCCTGTTATTCCCATAGATAAAGAGTCATGGAACTCAGAGCCCCTCAC